>CATIWR010128125.1:0-33969 GCA_949677035.1 Omphalea diandra | reverse complement strand
ATACTCCTTATACTTTTAATTAAGCTCTAAAACACCATTATTTATGATATTATAACATGCACACAACATAAAACAATTTGCCATACAACTATACAAACACTACATATATGTTCAAGTGTCCCCAAATGTAATGGTGCTTCTAAATGATTATTTATATAATGCATATGCTCATGTGATAATGCTAATGAATGTGGCTAGGGATGTTACATGTAAGATCATCAACATCTTATTCTATTCTTAAAGAAGTAGGGTAAGATTCATCAAATACAACATGCATAGACTTTTCTATAATAAGTGTTCTTTTGTTGAAGACTCTATACGCTTTGCTAGTATAGTATATGAAAAAGATCCCTTCATGAAATTTAAAGTCAAACTTACTAAAGTTGTCTTTAGTATCGAGAATAAAACACTAGCAACCAAAAACTCTAAAATATGCAATCTTAGGCTTCCTATTATTCTATAACTCAGGGAGTTTTCTTCAATAAGGGCCTGATTAGACTCTATTTAAGACATAACAAGAAGTGTTTATAACTTTAGCCCAAAAATACTTCAGAAGATTATACTCATTCAACATGATCTTAGCCATCTCTTGAAAATTTATATTCTTCCTTTCTACCATACCATTCTATTATGAAGTTCTACGAGTTGAGAAGTTAAGTGAGATTCATAATCATCACAAAAGCTATGGAACTTAGAATTCTCAAACTCTCCTCCATAGTCACTTCTAGTTGAAATATTTTCAAATCCTTTTAGTTTTGAATTCTCTTGGCAAAGGTCTTAAATGTATAAAAAAAAAAGGGATCCTTATTAAGGAGGAACCACACCCAGTATACCTAGAGTAGTCATTTACTATGACAAATGCATAATGCATGCCTCCCAAGCTAGACATTTTAGAAGGTCCAAACATATCCATGTGAATTAATTCAAAGGTCTAGATGAACTTACCTTGTTCTTGGCTTTGAATGAAGAACTTACTTATTTTCCCTTTTGACATGCTTCATAAACTCCTTCCTTTATAAACTTGATTTCAGGCAGAATGTCAACCAAGTTTCTCCTTTTCAGCTTGTTGAGGAATTCCATGCTAGCATTTCCTAGCCTTCTATTCTAGGTTTTACCTTCATTCATTATAGATAGTAGACACTTTGCATCATGGTTAACAAGAGAATTTAAATCAATGACATAAATGTTATAAATTCTCCTACCAATGAACAAAATTTTGTTGTCACTCATCCTTAACACATAGCAAGTTTGTGGTTCAAAGGCCTTTATCTCAAAGCTGACTTACACCCAATAAATTATGTTTAAGTACATCAATAAACAAAACCTTATCAAGGATGGGTGAATCAATATCATTTCTAACTTTAGGTATGCTAATGAATTTGGCTTTTCTTTTGTAACCAAAGGATACATTTCCAAATCCTTCAGTTTTATTTAATTAAGTGAAGAACTCCTTTACTACTACCATATTCTTTGAACATCCACTATTAAGGTACCACTCATTCTTTCTAACCTAAGATTTCATGCACATTTGCAACATAAAGAGAATGAAATCAAGTCTTAGGTACCTAAATCTTCTTGGCTCTTAGAGAGTTAGATCTAGCCATTTACTCATTGTGCCTTCTAGAAAGGTAGTGATAGGCAATGTGGCCATAAATACTACAGTAAAAGCACTCACCATTAAAGTGCACCAGTGTCCTAATTATAGGTAGAGCATACATATGGTGTTTGTGAGATTTGTAACTCCTTTAAGCTAAGTGTCTATGAGTGACTCTCATGTGAGGTACATATTTACAAGCATTATTATGCCAATTTTTTGTGCCTTTGGAGACTTTGCCTCTTAGGCTTGTAAGAATGATACATGTAGGCATAGTTTGCTCTAAGAGGACCATGTCTTAGTTGTGTGTGAATAGGTTGAGACTTAGCTCCTGTGCCATTAGTCTTAGCAATTTTGCTCTTAGGAACTTTTGGCATTCTCATTGGTTTAGGCATGCTAACTTTCTTAGCCTTAATAAAGACTATCTTGGAAGTAGAAGAAGTAGTAGAGTAAAAGCATTATATCTTAATCCATGCTTAATGGATGGGCTCCTTTGAATTTTAAGGATGGAGTATAATTTCTCCTTTCCTTTGGTAAATTTGCTGAGGTTATCTTTGAGCTTGGAATTCTCATTAACTAAAGACTCAACCTCCTTAGTCAGAGACTCTTAAGTCTTAGCATAATCCTTTAAGGATTTGTTCGCTTTCTTAAAAGAAGAGGTACTAGACTTGAGAGTCTGAACTTTCATGGTTAGCTTGGTGATAATTGAATATTACTCATCCCTAGAATAAAAATCAAAAGGATTTACCTCATGCTCACTATCACTTTCACTATTATTGTTGGAGAAGTGCTCACTTGAGGATTCATCAGATTTCTCCTCAATTGCCATGAGACAGAGATTGGCTAGCTCTTGTCTGATATCCTCCTATCAGGTTTAGAGTCACTTGTGTCATCCTAAGTAGCTTTATATACTTCTTTATCCTTATTGGAGGCGTGTTTCTTGGGAGGAACTTTCTTCTTCTTTAACTTGGGACAATCTGACTTTATGTGCCCTCTCTCATTGCATCTATAGCAAATGGTCTGACTCTTACTACTTTTCTCCTTGTACCTCCTTGCCCTTTTACTCTTTTAACATTAAATAAATTTCTTTACTTTATTTGTTATAAGGGTAAGGAACTCATCTTCACTATTGTTTTCATTTTCACTAGAAGAAGATTTTAGCAAACAAGAAGAAGAAGAGGATTCATGGCATACCTCTTTGGCTTTTAGGACCAAATATTTCTCTCTCACTCTAGAGCTTTCAGTTGGCTTTTCAAGAGTGATTTCATGCACTAATAGCTTTTTCATGAGCTCATCTAGTGATAAGACCTCTAGCTTATTAGCTTCTTATATTGTTATCTTCTTGGTTTCTCACTTGTCTTTGGGAAGTGTTCTTAGAATCTTTGCTACCATATCCTCATTAGAGTAGGACTTCTCAAGAGTTTTGAGAGTGCCCATTATATCAATGAACCTATTATACATCTCAGTGATGGTCTCAATAGGCTGATATATAAATGTTTTATATATGTAAGTATGCATTTGTATCTTTTTCTTTTTGATTTCATTAGTGCCTTCATGCTGAATTTACAAGGTGTCCCAAATCTCTTTTGCTGATGTGCACATTTGTAGCTTAACGTACAGAGACTTATGGATAGCATAGAAGACAACGTACATAGCTTGTCTATTTTTTAGATTTGCCTTCTTCTCTTCTACAGTCAATTCACTCTTGGGCTTGGATACTAAGACATCTCTAACCAATTTAATTGGGTCTTCTCTTCCTTCCTCAACAATGGCCCATAAATCTATGGTTTCATTGTCTAAAAAAATCTTCATACGATTTCTCTAACACCCATAGTCATCTCCTTTAAAGAACGATGGCTTCTAGATTGATTGTGATTCCTCTTGACTTGCCATGATCTTTACTGTATGCACTTAAGCCTTTAAAGAGAGACCTGTTATGATACCTATTATTATCCCTTGGTACCCTAGAAGGAAGGGTGAATAGGCAATGACAAGTAAAAATAATTAAAATATATGCAAAAATAATGAAGAATCGAGGCAATCTGTTTATAGAGATTTGACACAATTCTATCAACGTCCTCTCCTCTAGTTTTCCTACTAGAACCTTTCACTATCAAATAACTTATAGATGCTTTCAATCACTATTACAATAGTAGTTTTTAGGCACTACCAAGCCATTACAAGTAGACTTTTAGATGCTACTAAAACCATTTCCCAAAGTAGTTTGCAGGTACTACCTTAGACCTTTCACAAAGAATAGTTTTAGATCTTTTAAGATCTCTTAACCAAAAGCTTCTAAGATAATTTAACCAAAAGCTTCTAAGATCTCTTAACCAAAAGCTTTCTTAAAAGAATTTACAACTTAAAACATGAGAAAACCACTTTTACTTAAGTAATAAACAATATAGAATACACTCAAAAAGTATGCTTGATTTGGTGGAGAGTTTTTGAGAGAATTCTTAAAGCTTGTTCTTTAACTCTATTTTAAAGATTACTTTTTCAAGCTTTTGATAATGATCTTTCCTTGAAGCTATATCACACTTATTTCGCCCTTTTTATTTAAAGATTACTTTCACAATAGAAAATACTCTTTTTTAACCATTTTTCTCTGCTTATGTCTATTATATGAGGGTCCTTTTATAGGCAAAGACATGAAACTAGCCGTTAGAAATAAGGTTGTCACTTTATGTCATTTAATGCCTATTAGACAGTCTCTATGCCCATTGTTGGATGAGAATAGAACTTCAACGGTCGTTGATCTCATTCAAATGCCCATTGGAACTAGTTGTTAGAAAAATATTTGTGTGGACGCTCTTCTACTAACTTTCTTAAGTTTTTAGTCACCAACTCTATCAACGACTGTTAGAGCTTCTCAATGCCTGATGAGATATAAACAATGCTCGTTATAAGTTTTCAAAAGAAGGTGAACTTAATGATCCATTTTTCAAGACTTTTTTATAATGCTTCAACAATGGCTGGGAAGCTTCCAATACCTATTGAAAAAGATCTCAATGCCTGTTGCAAATGTGAAGGTGCCCCATTAGAGGGTCTAGAACCTTTAGCTTTGCCTGGGAACTTTTCTAATGCCCTTGTTGAGACTTTGAGACTTCTATTCACATCAAGTCACTTGGTCCAATGCCTGTTATGAAAATGAAATACCTATTAAGATATAGATGAGCCACCCCCATTGTGAAATTGCAATGCCTATTATTGAAGATCAACTTCCAATGTTCAAGTGTTTGATACATCTAATACCTACTGACTTTTAAGAGAGCCATTGGTTGAGGGATCCAGAGACCTTTACTCATACTTGGGTGATGCTCCAATGCCTATTAAGAATCCTCAATGCTCATTGATGAAGTACTAATATATGTTGAAATGCAGGAACACTTATTAGCTTTGAATACTTAAAGTTTTTACCAAAACTCTTTTTCCAAAATCCTTTGATCAAAACATTGATGGACTTGCAAGATTTTACACACTAACTTACACAAGTGTTAACTTTTACAAGTGTTTATAACCATCAAAACAAGCTTAGTTCACTAAGCTCCCAAGCTAGGTTCAACATAGTTTTTTCCTCATAGAGTTGTGAAATTACAAGAATAAGGTGCTAAAACATTTAAAGTGAATTGCTAGTGTTTTAAGGTTGTATTACTATGGAGAAGTTCTTTTCCTAAATACATCTTCAAATTGAAATTATGTAAAAAAGTTGAGCTAATGACTATAAATAAGTGCTTATTGGGAGATAACCCAATGGTTTAATTTGTTTCAGTTATTATAGGTAGTTTGTTTAAAGTTTTGCTTGTTATTTTTAAAAATTTTTCAATCATTGTATTATTTAAGTCGTAGAATTTTAGTAGCTTTTGATAGTTTAATTCTTAGATATATTATTGTTTTTATGTTTATTGAAGTTAATTTTGGTTAGTTACAAGTTATCATAGAGGAAATATGGTAAAGTAGCAGCAGCTGTGATTTTGAAGGGTACAATAATTTGTAGGATTGAAAATGAAAAACACTACATTTTAGTTGCAAACATGGTGCATGGGTTGTGGAATGGGCAATGCAAGAGTTCAATGGTAGTACTACACAACTATCCAAAAACAGGATCATTAGTTTTGTCAAGTTAAAGCAAAAAGCAGTTGCATGGGCCATGATGTAACCTATGCTGATGTCGGGACCACCCATCACATAAGCCCTCATCTTCTTCTTCCTAACCATAAACAATAGTCATAACTATCATCATCCCTTCCCCACCTACCCATATCATCGTTCCTCTAAGACCACAAAACCCTACCATGATAGTGACCAAAAAGATCACGAAAATGAAGTCGGCCAGATCTTCTTCAAAACTTCCCTCAAAAGTAGATATCTCAATCTCATCTTTTTCATCCAAATTTAGAACACCACCACCACCTACTACCAGCAACCAGCTTCGACCAAACCTCAAATTCATAATGTAGAGTTATGTCACCCAACATCAATCCATAAAAAATAAGTTTTGAAGGCCAACAATTTTCTTTTTAATACAACCCTTCAAACTCTTAGCCTAAAAAGAGATGTTGATAGATTCTTTGCCAATTGTGGGTTTAGCAATTTTTTTTTCCTTAAATTATGAACATATATAAACCTCATCCATGAATTCTTAACCACCCTATCCCTAGGCTAACCTAAAAACTTCACCATAACCCCCTTATTCACCATTCAACTATTTAAAACTTAAAATTAAGTGCATATTTGCATGTTCAATGTTGTCTATGATTTTGCGAATAAGGGTTCACCTCACCTCCTCTAGCATATAATGAACAAAGCTTTTAACAGGAGATAACATATGAAGAAGCAACTTTTATGTCAGGTCATTTGAATTCACATTTGATTTGAACCTAGCATTATAATATATTCATAGGCTATTGAGATGAAAACACTGGTTAATTTCAAAAACCAAATTATGGCATTATAATATATACTTTATTTGCCCGAGATAAGAACATTTGTTAATTTCCAAAACCAAATTATTCTTTCTATGGTGTATGATACAGAGGCAAAGGCCAAATTATGAAGTATGGCTGCTACGACATTTACAGGGTATGGCTAAAGCATCCACAGGAAAGATAATGGCAAGTTTCATTGTAACTGTGATGGCCATATTCTTCATAAGCTTTACATATCAATCAACTAAAATGAAACCTACAAGGACAATCGAGTATCTTGATTACCCATATTTAGTGCAAATAAAATTATGCACAAGTATGGGCAGTAGGTATGTACTAGCAAAAGAAGAAATAACACCTGAAAAAGGTTAAAAGGAAGCTTATTCAATTGTTACAACTTTAGCTCCAACCAATTCCTAAGTTATAGAACGCATCAATCAACTTCAGCTCCTTACAACCTCCCTGATTTTGAGGATTAAGAAGACACTCCTGAAGAAGAAGATGATCAAGAAGTAGAGGAAGGTGATGAAGCACAAGGAAGAGGTGTAGATGAAGAAATTGCTAACTCTGGAGATGATGACAACTCTCCAGCACTTTAGCTTTTTCTTAGACTTTTAGCATTTTTCTTTTGCCTCCTTTGTTTCCCTTGTTTCTCTTGTAAGTATGTGATCCCACGGTTTTTCTATGAATAAAAGTGTTATTCTCTATGCAAGTGTTGTTTTATCTACTTACTTATCATATGTGATTACTCTATACTTATTTCATATACTTGTTCATCATATGTGATTGTTCTATCTCAAATTATGCTTCATATATTTGTCACCTTCACACTTTTACTTCAATTTTTAAGTAAACTCTTGTTTTTTATCTTCCCAAAAGGGGAGAGAAATAGTAGTAAAAGAACTTGCATGACACATTATCAGAGGAAGTATAAGTTGAAGGGAAGCAATAGGAGCAATTTAATTCAATATACATCATATATATTTTTGATAAACTTATTTGATCAACAATGTATTCTGTTAAAATTGTTGACCATCACAACTTCACACTCATGCAATTTGTTTTCCTTAAAGTAAAATTAATCTAAGTTGTCAAAATCAAAAAGGCGGAGATTATTTGAGTAGGTTAGTTAAACCTAAGTCAAAGGCCTTTTCTCATCTTAAAAATAAAGATTGATAGGTACTAATGTATTGCTTAAGTGTTGTTTTTATAGTTTGTTAAGTTATTTTTGCATTAGAAGTTGGATGGAAGTCTAAATCTCTAGCATTAAGTAAGGCATCCAAATTCGTTGTCAGGATCCTCTAAATTGCAATCGCGACCTTATAATAAGGATGGATAAACTTAGACCAAATGAATTAGCGGAGGAAATTGCAACCACAATTAAACCAAGGAAGACTTGAATGACACATAGAGATTCGTAGTGGTGTTCGCTTCTTGAGTCATGACCACGAATTTTATAACCGAAAGGAAGGAACTGAGTATGCAACCATAACATACCAAGTGTCCATGACATTCGTTAGCATCTCAAAATTCATGAAGGCGAAGAACCTATCGCGACTGCAACCCAAGAGAGTGATTTCTCCTCACTAAACAAAAGGATTAGCGGTCCTTGTCGCACCCAATAAATATCTTAATCGTGACTGCAATTTTTAGTTGGTTGGTCAAACACAACGACTATATTTCTTATAACACCATTAGCAACATACCACGTGGACTAGTCCTTAGACACAAAATAGGATCTTCTACCACGAATTTGATCTTCCCAGTGCAAATTGGAAATTCACGACCACAAAATGTCAATCACGACCGCGAATTCAATCTAACAAGCATTAATTGCAAAATCTACCTAGCTTACCTTAGAGATTTATGCATAGGTTGCTAGTAATGTCTCTTTGGTGGGTACTGCCAATAAATACTCTAACAAATAGACATGAATGTAAGAGAATTTCACTAACTATAGCCAAACTTTTGCAAATTTACTTCACAACTTCTTATTCTTTGATTGTAAGTTATTATTGTTAGGTGTAATCATTAAACATCATTATAATTGGGTTGAGAGTTAGCCTAGCTATCAAAACTCTTGTAATAGGTTAAAGTGTGAGCTATGTAAAACACTTGAGTGAGGTTTTATTTGAGCCTTGAAACACAAATTGTAGAGTTTTATGTGAGCCATCAAAACATATTACACAAGCTTGGTGTGAGCTTGGAAACATCATTTTAAGTTGAGTGAAACACCCAATTAAAAAGAATTGGGGAGTGGACATAGGGTTTGCTAACACCTGAATAATTGTAAACATTGTGCGTTCCTTTTTACTACTTCTCTTCTAATTTCTTAACACCCCATCATCCTTCTAAATTTTTTTTTTCCCACCAATTCAACCCCCTTCTTGGTGCTTAAGGGCCAACAACGTATAATTTTTCTAGGCAAAATATAAGTTCACAATTGTTCAAGAAAATAATTCAGGTATTCTTTGTGTTAGACCATTTAGCCCTCTCCATACCGAGGTTTTCTCTATCCTTTTGACCCTTTTTGAGCCTTGAAATACACTCTAAGAGTGTATATAAATCTTTTTCTTAGTCACTCTTAACCATGCCATCATGTAACCTATTATCATGACCTACCCATCAAGAGAATTTTAGGATTGAAATTTTTGAGTGGCATAATAATTTCCATTATGTGTATTAAAGAAGTTGGAGTTTCCTTCTTATTTCAATATTTGAGTATATTTGCCAAGAGTTTGATATATGGGAAGAAATTTGTGAGAAGTGTAATAATTGCATCTATGTAATTGATGGTTATTTGGGTTGATTTGCTTTAATAAAATAAAATTAAAAAATATAAAAAGAAAAGAAATAAATCGAGAATTGTAAGTTCTTTTGAGTTCTAATGCTTGAATTATTTGGAGCTCCCAATTGTATGTGGATGGATTATATTAGCAACATTATCGTGAAGCTTATGATGAATTGTGATTGAACGAGTGATTGTTGCTAGAAAGTAAGAGAAGGAAGTAATCCAGACAAATGGAAAGTTTTTTAGTACATATGGGAATTCTTAGTGTCACTTGAATATTTTCACTCTTGAAGTTCTCTTGTTTGCATCTTTTATCCTTTTCTTTGGTAAGCCATTTCCCTTAGCCATGTTACAAGCCAATAAAGACCTTTTGATCCTTGGGATTATGTGTAATTACATTAGTGGAGATTGATTATGTGTTCTTACCTATGAAATTATGGATAACATTATTTTAGGAAGAAATTTGACAATTCTATCATGTGCCATGTTTGTTTTTAAATTGCATTAAAAATTAGAAGAAAAAAAGTGTATTACGGTTCTTACTTGTTTCTTGGTTAATCTATACTTGGAATTACTTATAAATTTTAAGAGTGAACTTCATTATTATAAATGTTTGTATGACTTGAATATGCTAATATATTATGGAGTTCTCCAAATTTAAGGATTTACATATGTGATTTAAAAAGCCCTCTTGTTTATTCTTTTTTTTTTCTTAAGGACAAACAATACTACTTTGGGGGAATTTTATAGGTGTAATTTTTGCACATATATTTGGATATAAATTAGGAGTATTTCTTGCTTTCATAATCAATTTATTTTAAAATTAGTTTATTTTATGGTTCTTTTATTTTTATGCACGAATTTCCAAAAAAGGTGTTCAAATTATGATATTCAACAGTGTTGCATAGGGTATATGACGCGAGCCATACAAATTGTCATATATAGATTTTTAAAGTTATTTCAATTTGTATTTTAAAGGAATATTTGTCCTTATCTAGTTGAGAGACATGAGCAAAAAAAAAGCACTTTTGAGGGAAAAAAACGAATCCAACCTCTATACCAAATTTTGAAAAAGATTTTGTGAAGATTGGAAAGCTCTTCTCTTAGGGTTTTCATTGATCTTAGAACAGTAAGACTTTTTCTTGGGAAAATTATTCCACATTATGATTAATGCATTCTTTGTTCTTTTATTCTTTTTCTTCTTCCACGTTGAACTAATTCTTCATTTCTAGGGATTAGGTTGAAAACTCAATACTTATTTCATTATTATATGAAGGGATTTTGCTTCAATTTATGATAGGTATCTTGATTTAATGCCTTAAGCTTAATTAATCTTGTATGTATGATGGCCACATATGCACAATGCTTGAGACTCTAGATTCTTGAGTGAAAGTGAATGTCTAGGGTCGATCCTAACATATTAAACGAGAAGATTAAAACCACAAGAGGAAGTTTAACCTTATAGAGATATTAAAGGATTATTCATGTAACTTAATGAATTTTTATTGAATTTTATGACCATGAAAGTATGCATAATTTTAGTAAGAATAACTTAATATTTCTTAAAAGAGAGTATTAGAAAATTTAGGAAAATCCATCTTCAAGCTCAACCTAATTACAATTGAAATAATTCTTTTTATCTATTTGTGAAATTGCATTATGGTAGACCTGAATTCCTTAGAAATCATTGTCATAAGAGTTTCCTTTAATTCAAATTCAGTTTTATTTAATTATTCTTGCAATTTGAATTTTGATTATTTTCTTTTTAATAATTTGATTGCTTGATAGTAGGAAAATTGAGACTTTGTTAGTACTTATGTAAATCAATCTACATGGGAACAAACTTTACTACTCATTGTATTACTTGAGAAATTTGTGCATTTGCAAGGGTGACATATGCAACACAAACCTATTGGAGCTTAAAAGTCCAAGTCTAAAAATTCTAGTACAAAACTTAATAAGCTTAGAATATCTTCACTGTTGGCCCCTGTCCACCAACCTTCAGTGGCAAATTTAAACTTTTAGGATTAGTAGGTTATTAAAATATAGAAAAGGAGAGAAGAAAGAAATCAAAATATAAGAGATTTATAGTGTTTTGGATATTAACCAATCTTACACCCACTCTTTAATTATCTAATTAGGTATTTCACTATCACACAAACTCACTAGGTGTTTATAGGCTCACACCCTAACTTATTGTTTAGGCCCACACCCAACCCAAGTACACTTGTGTTTACAGTTAACACATAACTTTACAAGAGTTTTTCCAATTATGCTCACTCTAAAACCTTAATTATAAGTGTTTAGCCTCACTTACACTCTCAACAAATAAAGTACAATAGCATTAAAGAGAGAAAGGCTTAAGAATTCAATTTACAAGAGTTTAGACACAATAAATGGCTATTCTCGTATATTCAAAGCCATTTTATAGAGTATTTATAGGTTTCAACCACTAAATAGTTGTTACTAAGAAAATAGTATCAAATCTCCAAATTTTAGGTAGGAAATTCTATACTTAACGCTTGTCAGATGAATTTTACTATTGAGATGCCTCAATTGCAATTGCAATTCACTTTTAACGCTAAGGATTCCCTTATCGTGGCTACAATCTTCATAATGTATCTAACAACTAGTGACACATGGCATTCCTTTATTTACTCCTTACACTAGCCATTATAATGTTTCATTTTGGCTTATGGATTGTAGTCACTATCTCTCGATTTTTTGTCGTAATCTTATATCACACTTGATTAGGGGTTGCGACTCCCACCGCATGCTAGCTTGCCATTTTTGTGTCAAAGTGGATCATTAGTCATGATCATGTTCTTCAAATGACCAAACGAATACTTGAACATGTGGCATAACTCAAATGGTTTTTCGAGTAGCTATTGGAACTCTTTTTCTAAAATTCAAAGGTTGTGATCATGAGTTGTAATTCTTGGTTAGGATGGAGGATCATACTAAGGCTCTTGGGTGCTAAGCTGACTGCGTACTCCTCTAGACTAATTGGTTCCATCTTTAAGCTTGATAGCAGTTGTGACTTTGAGGTAGTGGCTACGACTTGCTTTTTTTATTAGGAATTAAACTATCTTGGTGTCGAATTATAGGTCAATTTTTACCTTTTAGAGAATTTTCTTTCTTTTGATTTTCTAACTTATTCTAACATAATCTTCTATAAAATCAACACTTAGTACACATATTAGTAGTCTTCAATCTAACTTTTCAAGATAACAAAATGAGATTTGACCAAGTTTGTCTAACTTGGTTCAACAATATACGAATTTTTAATTTTGACAACTTAGATTAATTTTACAAAGGGAAATATCATCTATAATTTGTATCTTATCATATTATAGCATATTGCAAGTTAGGAGAAGGCAAAAACATACGGCCCATAGTTGACTTAAAATAGCATAAAGTGCCACAGGCTTAAAATAAGAAATTTCTATGTGACTCCCCTTTAACATATTGCACACTTCTCTCCTTTGTTGGGATCAAAAAGAAATTATAGGGGAGGAAGCATAAGGAAGGAAGAGGTACAAAAGAGAGGAGAATGTCATACAAGCATTCATTTAATCATCCATTCAAATAAAAATAAGAGATAATAGAATTGAAATTAGAAATCAAATAAAAATAAGAAACTGGAAATCAAGTGGACTAGAATTTGAAATTTTCATTAAAGAGAATCCAACAATTACAATCAAACACTTACAAAATAAAAACACAAAGACAGATATGTTTTATCATTACTAGATGGCCAAACTATTTTAAACAAGACACAAAAAACAAAAAAGAAATAAGATCACTTTTGATCACTATCCTCCTCAAAATATCACAAATAATATGGCTCTAGCTATAATTTATCTTAGATTTCCTTAATATCTCCATAAAGGTGATATAAAAGCTTAAACTTCATCATGAGTTTGTCATAGTTTTTGTCAACAAAATCAGAAGTAGCATGAGATGGAGGAGTAAAAGTAGGTTAACAAGGAGGTAACTCTTTTTTTTTCTCCTACTATTTCCCTTGCTTTATCTCCCTCTTGAAGCACCAACCTTTGTATTTTCTTAGTTCTAGCCTCTTGAATTTTCACCACCCCATGTGCCTCAAGAAGACATTCATAGGTATTAGGTTTTCCTTATCAGTAATAAGGTAGTTAAGGTATATTAGGTTGGAGTTACATGGGTAGGATGTTTTTAGAAAAAGTAAGGTTAGAATGGGTAAAGGCTCCCACATGCTTGGCTATTCCTGTTATATGGGAGGAAAATAAGATTTGTCCATGTTTTGACTTAGCTAGATAAGCAAATTGGTTTATGAAGAAATAGGCTATTTAGATTGCATGCCTCTTAATTGGATATAAAGAAAATAGAGGTCCTTTTAGGACACCTTCTAATTGCCATCTCCCCTAGCATTGATGGAGAAGGTAATGATCTGGTAAAGGATCCAAATAGGAAAGAAATGATACTTTTTTTATAGAGAAGTTTTGGAGTAATGACAAGTATCTATGGAAATTTTTTTTCCATAAATCATTAAACTCAAGATGAAGGTCATAGAGATTCCATGCCTTTTCTATTTTAAGACTAAAAAGGTTGGCTAAGGATTATAGGGTAATGTTATGGGGTTTTCTAAATAATCTAAAAGACATACCATATTGACTTAGCTCTTGTGCTAGGCTTCTATGTATCTCTATGGTGGCAGCAGATTCTCTTATAAATTCATTATACCCCAATTCTTTAAGGAATATGAACTTCTTTCATTGAAGTTTTGAGATGCAAAAAAATATTTGGTCTTTGACTCAAGAGTTTGAAGAAAAAATATGAAAGAAACTTTGTTAGGAAGAATCAACTTATGTTTGATGAGTTCATATTTTAGGATAATGCTCTCATAAGGGAGAAAGATAATAGGTTTTTAAGAAGGAAGAAGTGATGGAGTCTTACCCTTTTGTTCTTTTAAGGCTTTGGTCTTATGAGCCATTTGGAGTTGAAGAAAATAGATGAATATTAGAAAGGGGAAGGAGAGAAATAGAGAAATAAAAAGAAAATATAAAGGAATAGAATTGGAAAAGTAGGAAATGGAAGATAAGTGAAAGAGGGTGCACAAAATGAGGTTACATAGGCATAAGAGAGATGAAAATAGCTATATTTTGCATCTAATGTAAAGCTGGCCATTTTAAAATGATTAAAAATTATTTAGCAGTTATTACAAATCATAATCACTAAATAAGAGTTACGATCACAAAATATGAGAAATGTGATAATGGATAGTATGACTATGAAAAGTTATGTTGATCTAAACAAAAGTTGAAAAATTGTAGGGCAAAAATGATAGTAGCAATTGCAAAATTTGAAATGATGCTAAGAAACAATATGGCCTATAAATCTCGATCATGAAAGAATTTCTTAGTCGCGATATAGGAGTCAATTTTGAAAAATAAGTTTTAGTAAGAAATTTGTGGTTAGCCATTATATGAATGGTCAAATTGATGTTTAAATGATTGATTTAAGCATATGAATATGGAAAAGCTCATATGTAATTTGAATCAATCAATCTCATCACACATAGCAAGTTAAAACATTAATAATAACAACATATACATATCAAACACATATCAATCATCAATTAGTGCATACTTTAAGACCATTTTAGTTTGAGAAACTCCCATCAAGCATCCCTAACTCCATATTAATGAAATTCACCCTTTCATCATTAGGGCTTGAGTGAAGATATCCGCTAGTTAGCTAGTTGTGTCAATGAATTTTAACATAACATCACCATTTTGCAAATGGTATCTCAAGAAATAATATCTTATATCTATATGCTTACTTTTGGAATGTTAGATGGGATACTAGGAAAGATATTGATAGCAATTATGTTGTCACATTTGATGAAAATGTAATCAATCATTTTGCTATTATCCTTGAGTTATTGTTTGATCCATAAAACTTATGTGCAATAATAATCTGTCACCATATATTCTACTTCGGTTATGGACAAGGCAATCAGAACTTATTTCTGATGAAACTAAGAAACAAGACACTCACCAATAAATTGGCAAGTTTTAGATTTTCTCTTCTTATCAAGTAAACTGCTAGTATAATCCACATCCGAATATCCAATAAGGCCAAAAGATGAATTTTAGGATACCACAAACCTCAATGCATAATGCAATGCAAATATTTTAAAATTCTCTTAATCACATGTAAATCAGATTCCTTATGACAAAATTAAAATCTAACACACAAGCATACACTACACATGATATCGAGTTTAGAAAAGGTAAGATAGAGAAGATAACCAATAATACCTCTATACTTCTTCTAATCAATGGCCTTACTTGATTCATCCTTATCAAGTTTGATTGTTGAGCTTAATGGTGTCTTGGTACCGTTGCAACCATCCATCCCAAACTTTTTGAGTTCCTTTCTTTTGTATTTGGATTGGTTTATAAAGATGCCTTCATTGCATTGTTTGATTTGTTGACTATGAAAAAACTTGAGCTCTTCAATCATGCTCATCTTAAATTCTCTAGACATACACTTAGCAAATTTCTCATAAAAAGATTCATTAATAGCACTAAAGACAAAATCATCAACATAAATTTAAATAATTAGTATATCATTCTTATGTCTTTTCATAAATAAAGTAGTGTCAACCTTGCACTTTTGAAAATCATAATTCAAGAGAAATGTGTTAAGCCTTTCATACCAAGCCTTAGGAGCTTGTTTCAATCCATACAAGGCCCTAGTCAATTTAAAAACATGGGTTGGAAACTTATTAACAAAACTAGGAGATTGTTCAACATTAAGTTTCTCCTCAATAAAACCATTCAAAAATGCACGTTTAATATCCATTTGAAAAAGTTTAAAATTCATATCATATGAAAATTTATCTTAATTGCCTCTAATGTTGTAACAAGAGCAAAAGTTTCATCATAGTCTACCCCTTAGTTACCAATCTAGCTTTATTTTTAATGATGGAACATTGCTCATCTAACTTATTCCTATACATCCATTTACACCTAACAACTGGAGGCTTTCTAGGTCTTAGAAAAAGCTCCCAAATCTTATTTCTCTTAAATTGGTTAAGTTTCTCTTGCATAGTAACAATCATCATCAAGAGGCTCATTAATTAATTTCAACTCAATTTGAGAAATAAAAGCAAGGTTATTATTTAAGGCATTAAATTAAGATATAGTACTTACACCCTTTGAGATACCTCCAATGATGAGTTCCTTAGGATGGTTCATATAGTACCACCAATCATTAGATAGCTCTTAATCTTAGTCTTCCTTTTGTTATGGTTGAGCTCCTCCAATCTCTTACGTGTTATTCTTCTCTAACTTCAACTTCCTTTAGGTTGGATTTAAGTTTAAGACTTTTAAATTCACCTATAAGATTATCTATAAGAGAACCTTTTTGAAGATCAAGTTTACTAAATTCATCAAAAATAACATTCATAACCTTTTCAACTACCATGACCTTTTTGTTAAACACCCTATATGCTTTGTTAAAGGTGGAATAACCCAAAAATATGCCTTTATCAGTTTTGGAGGCAAATTTTCCAAGGTTGTCTTTGGTGTTTAAAATGTAGCATTTGCACCCAAGAACTCTGAGGTATGAAATCTTGGGTTTTTTAACATTCCACAACTCATAAGAGATCTTATTTAAAATAAGTCTTTTGAAAACTCTATTTGTAATATAATAAAAGGTGCTGATGGCTTCGGCCAAAAAGTAATTTAGAAAAGAATACTCATTAACTATAGTTCTAGCCATTTATACAAAAGTTCTATTTTTTTTTCTTTCTACCATCCCATTTTTGTTGTGGTGTTCTAGGAGCTAAACAGTTATGAAAAATACATATTCTAAGCAATAATTTTCAAAACTATCATTTTGAAATTCCTTTCCATGGTTGCTTCTAATACTAGAAATGAACTAAACCTTCTTAATCTAAACTCTTTTATAAAATTTTTAAAAGCATTAAAAGCAATACTCTTATGAATTAAGGAATTAACCTGAGTGAACCTAGAGTAATCATGAACTAGCATAAATGCATAGTGTTTCCCACCTAAGCTAGCATTCCTAGTTGGTCTAACTAAGTTCATAGGAATAAGTTGAAGAGGTCTAGCAGTACTTAGAACATTTTTAGCTTTGAATGAGGATTGATGTTGGTTCTCTATTTGATAAGGTTTACATGTCTTGTTCTTAATGAATTTGAGCTTTGGAAGACCATCCACTAGCTCTTCCTTGGAGAGGCTTTCAAGTAGCTTCATGCTTGTATATCCAAGTATACCATGAAAGCCAAGATTCATTGTTAATAGATTCAAGACATTTAAAAGATAAGTTAGCTAAATTGTTTAAGTCAATTATGTAGGTACTTCCTTACCTTTAACCTTTAAAGACTATATTGCCATGCAGCAAGGTAGTGACAAGGCATTCTTTAGAGTCAAAAGAAACACTATTACCTTTATCACATAACTGACTTACACTTAACAAATTATGATTTAAACCATCAATAAAATAATATTGTCAATAAAGGGCAACCTTTCTTACAAGCACAACTAATTCTAATCACTTTACCCTTGGCTTTGTTCCCAAATGCGACATTGCCATCTTGCTTCTCCTTGATGAATGTAAAGAGCTTTGGATCTTTGGTTATATGCTTTGAGCATCTGCTATCCATATGCCAAGCGTTCTTATTATTAGTGCACTCAAAGCATTCCTACAAAATAAAATAAAATCATCTTTATTTAGGTAACTAAGGATACTTATGTCCTAGGGGGTTAGGCTTAGAAGGATCCTCAAGTTTAAAGTGAGCCTTTCTAATGTAACAAAAGACATTAATAAGACCAAAGTTCATGTAAGAGTGGCATTGGAGTTTAGACTCATTAGTCTTCCTCTTTTAAGCTACTTTTGTATGAGTAGGAGGTTTCCTCATACCATTACTATGTACATGCATGCATGAGCAAGAGTGGTGAGGAGTAGGTGTGTGCTTTTGATCATACCTCTTCTGATAGATAAATGCATGATTAGCTCTTAGAGGCTTAGCTTCAGATGATTGAGGTGTTTTCCAATTGCTCTTTAGCATGAAGGCCTAGTTTAGAGTACTCCTCTTATCAATAAACTCTATGCTAGAAGTTTGAGGTGTAGATGCTTTAACAAAAATAGGAAGAGAAGATGTGGATGTTGAGGCTCTATTGAAACCTAGGCCATGTCTCACTATGGGTGGCCTTTGTGAAATAATTGGTGTATCCAAGGCCTCCTTTCCTTTGTGAAATTTAGAAATGGAGTTTCTTAATTCAATCACTTCTTATTTCAATAAATCATTTTCTTTGCTCAAAAAATCAAGAGATGAAGTTTTAGAAGAAAATTATTCTAAAGATTTCTTGAGTTCATCATTAGATGATCATGAAATTAATCCTCATGGTATCAAAATTTTATTATGGTCAGTAAAGGCTAATTTTATTTAATTGAATTACTAAATTTTGATTTTTATTCTACCATTGCTTATTGGCCAATTTTGTTTATGAGTTACTTACTCTAAATTAATTTTATGCTTTTGATTTTTTTTATTATAACTTATAATAATAGAAATTCCAAACTCTCTTGTGAATAAAAATCTAAAATAATTCAGTAATGGAATGAAAATAATAAAAATTATACCAAAAATTTATAATAGAATAAAAATTAAAATTTAGTGATCCAATTAAACGAAATTAATCTTTATTGATAATAATAGAATTTTGGTTATAATTCAATGGCCATTAATAAAAATTACCCTTAGATTATCTCAAGCTAGAAATAAGATCATTCAAGCTTTTAAAATCTTCCTCTAATTGAGAAAATTTTTCTTACAAAATTTTATTATCACATCTCAAAGTCGTGGCTTCCATGTGCTCATCATCCTCATAATCAAAATTATTTTCCTCACGAGACTAGAAAGAAGAACTTACCTCATTTGAAGAGTTCTCTTAAGCCATAAAGCATAAGTTCGCAACTTCATTCTCTTCCTCTTCTTCTCGTAAGTCATCATCCCAATTAGCTTTAATGCTCTTTTTATTCCCCTTGTCCTACTTCTTCTTCTTTTTGTTAAGCATGGGATAATTAGATTTGATATGACCTTACTTTTCACATCCATAGCAATAAATCATCCTTTTTTCTTTGAAGTTTGATGAGGCTTTTCTAAGGTTTCTTCTTTCTCTTCTCTTCCTCATTAGCTCCTTAGACCTCTTTGATAGCATAACAAGCTCTTTATCCTCCTTTTCACTTTCATTAGAGTCACTAATGCTTGCTTCATTTTATTGCTTCTTTATGATAGTTTTGAGAGCAAGAGCTCTCGTTTCTTCCTTTTTGCTAACCTGTTTCAACTTTTTATCCTTCTTGATTTCTATCTTATAAATGCATAGCTTACCAATGTGGACATCATTGGGATTTTACTAATATCTTTATTGGCTTCTTTTATATCGATAAACCCTACTATAAACTTCGTTAAAGGAAGACCTTTTAAAATCTTGAATTTCACATCTTTTATGTATATGTGTCTCCTAAGTTTCTTTATGTTGTTGATAATGATAAGAAGCCAATTGATCATGTCGGTGTTGTTTTCAATTGACTTCATCGTGAAGAGCTCATACTGTGTCACATACATATATGTATCTTCCTTGACTTGACTTTTATGGTGCCTTCATAATAGGTCTCCAAATCTTTTCAAATTTCATAGGCACTTTAGCAATGTTGAACTCTCCCACATTTTTCTCTAGAAAGAGCATTAAGAATGATTACCATTGCTCTCTTATTCTCGCCATTTGCTTTCCCATATTTACCAACCCATTCTTCTTTTGGGATAGGCACTTCAAACCCATCCACCATTTTGGTGGGTGGTTTCCATTCTTTTGTTATGTTATCCCATACATCGATGAGATCACTATTAAGGAACACCTTCATCCTACACTTCTAATATGCATAATCGATTCCATAAAAGTGAAGCTTGAGATGAGAATGGATCCTTTCATTGGCCATGATCTTTACTTAAACAATTAAGGCGAGTTTTGAGACTTAGTTTTGATACCACTTGTTCGCCCTTATGCATAAAGAAGGGAGTTGAATTGGTGGCACATTTAAGTGAGTTATTAAAAGATAGAAAATGAGGGAAGAACATAATCAAGATGTAAAAGAATAATAGTGGTTCGGGTATTAACCAACTCTACATTTACTCAATTGGGTATTTCACTATCCCACAAACTCACTAGGTGTTTTATAAGCTCACACCCTAACTTAGTGTTTAGGCTCACATCCAACATAAGTACACTTGTGTTTATAACTAACACATAATGTTATAAGAGTTTTCCCATTTAAACTTACTCTAAAACCTTAATTATAAATGTTTAGGCTCACACCAAACCTTTATAATGTAATCAATAAGCTCTCAACAAATAAAGTATAATAGCATTAAAGAGATAGAGACTTGAGAACTCAATTTGCAAGAGTTTGAACATAATAAATAGCTATTCTCTTGCTTTCAAAGTCATTTGATGGAGTATTTCTAAATATCAACCAACAAATAGTCATTACTAATCAAATACCACTAAATTTCTAACAGTTTGGTAGAAAATCCTACATTTAATGCATGTTAGATGAATTTCATGGTTAAAACTCCTCAATCGCAATCACAATTCACTTTTAGCACTGAGGATTGCCTTATTGTTGCCAAGATCTTCACATTGTGTCTAACATCTTCCTTTAACTAATTATAGTGCTCCATTTTGGTTCACAAATTATGGTTGCTATCTCCCTGGTCTTGGTCATGATCTTCAATCATGCTGGATTAGGGTTCACAATTGCCACTGTGTACTGGCTTATTATTTTTATATCAAAGTGGATCCTTAGTTATAGTTATGCCCTAAGCATCATGGTCACGATCTTTAAATCACTAATCGACTACTTAAACATATGGTATAACTCAAATGGTTTCTTCGATAACTATTAAAACTCTTTTCTAAAATTCAAATGTCGAGTCACAAGCTACAATTCATGGTCGCAATGGAGGATTATGATGAGGATCTTGGATGCAAAGCTAACTGCATACTCCTCTGGACTAATTAGTTCCATCTTTGATCTTGATAGCATTTGCGAATCTGAGGTAGAGGTTGTGACCTTCTTTTCTTGGTCATAATCAAATTACCTTGGTCGTGAATTACAGGTCAATTTTTGCCTTTTGGAGAATTTGCTTTTCTTTGACTTTCTAAATTATTCTAACTTAGTTTCTTACAAAATCAACATTACACTTAGTACAAAATTAACATTTGCTTTTCTTTGACTTTCTAACTTATTCTATCATAGTTTCCTATAAAATCAATACTTGGTACACATATTAGTAGCCTTTAATCTAACTTATCAAGATCAAAAACAATGTTTAACAAAGTTTGTCCAACTTGGTTCAACATTCACCTTGCTTCCATTAATATATTTTTCCTAGTACCTATTATGTGGGCCAACTTATCTTTGTCTTTAAATTTTAGATATTGTGGTTTACATGGTAAATTCTCCATGGCCATTTTTCACTTATCAAAGCTTTAGAGACTTAAAATCATGTTTAATCTAGAACTCAATGGTCATTTTTCTAACTTTAAGTCAAGCAGTAGCCTTAACTCATTTTTACTTAAGAACAAAAGCTTTCTTAGTCAACTACCTATTTTTATAAGAAACCTTCAATGCTTAGAAGACTTTCGTATCTATTATTGCAAGTTCTCAAGTGTAGTTCCATTTTCTCTTGGTAATCTAAGCAACATTTTTTTTAAAACCTTGAGTTTAATTATTTTACTAGTCAAACACCCTCTTCTTCAACCAGGTTTACTCAACTTATTTATCTAGACTTAGTCAACAATCAATTTATCAATGAGATGTTGACTTCTTTCATTAACCTAACCAGAATTTCCCTTTTAGACCTATTCCCCAATCAATTAACTAGCCAAATTTCTTCTTTAATGGAAAGCCTCACTTAGCTAACTTACCTTTTACTTTATTCCAATCCTTTCAGTGTTGGGAACTTGTCTTGGCTTGATAAACTAACTAAACTAGTTTATTTATGCCTTCAGAAAACTAATCTACATGGTGACATCCCTTCTTTTTTAGCCAACTTAACCTAACTTGTGTTTCTAGACTTAGACATTATTCAATTGATAGGTAAGCTCCCATATTGGCTAGTGAACCTAAACCAATTAAGTATTATAAATCTTAGGTCAAGTAAGTTGTAAGGATTAATTACAGTAATATGCAAACTGAATTCTTTTTGAGCTCTTGATTTATCAAATATCAACTTTTATAGTAGAATTCCATAATGTTTGGGATACTTTAGTTATTCTTGATCAATTTTAAACTTATTAGTTGTATAATTCGTTGAACATGGATTAGTGGAAACAAATTAAGCATAATAAGATTGGGTCAAAATAAGCTCCATGGATGCATACCTAGATCATTGATCAAGTGTAAGATGTTAGAGAGTCTTGATCTTGGAAATAATCTGCTTAGTGATATGTTTCCTTTCTAGCTGGGTATGTTGTCTCAGTTAAAAACTCTCATTGTGGATTTTAATCACTTCCATGGTAGAGTAAGGGGATGTAAAACTGATTTTGCATTCCCTAAATTGTATATTTTTGGCTTCTCTTATAATGATCATTTTAGCAAGTTGCCTTTTGATTGCTTTCTAAGTTGGAATGCCATGAATGTTATGGGTATAGGATAGATATTTATCACATATGAAAATAAATGTGAATATTGCTATCAAAAGATAAATGGTGCATGGACATTATGATTACCTATTGATTATGATGAACAAAGGTTTGCTGAGCCAATATGAAAACATTATTCAAGCCTTGATGATCTTTGGTCTCTTTAGCAATACATTTGAATAGGAGATTCCAAAAGGTTCTTATGACACAAAAAGGGCTTAAAGTGCTTAATTTTCAAATAACACTCTCTTTGGTTAGATGCCTTCATCCACTAGCAACTTAACATAGCTCGAGTCACTAGACCTTTCTTAAAATTAGCTATTAAGAGGGATCTCTAGAGTATTAGCACAACTTACTTTTCTTAGGAAGTTCAACGTCTCTTATAACCATCTCACAGGGCCTATTACACAAGATAACCAATTTGTATGTATAAAAATAGTTCTTATTATTGAATGACTTGAATTTTTTCATATTGACTCAATTTTATGACCCGATCCAAAATTGTAAAAGCTTAACTCAAAATGGATTTTCATTAGGATTTGTAGTGGAGACGAAGGGTGAGGGCTAATAGATTTGAGCCTGGAGACCCACTACTAACCTCATTGGTGGGTGTAAAGGGCGAAACACTCTATGGTATGAATCAAAAGTGAAGCAAGCTATCATAAGAGTGACTAGGCTACTATTGTAGGTGTAAAATTTATCGTGTTCGTGGCTAGGCTACTATCATAGGCACAACACTAGTCATAACCTACGATGTCAATGCCTACACTAGGTTAAATTAGAGTGGTCTAATTTATTTTTGGATTATATATTGTTGGGTGTTATGCACTAAGAAGGAAGGCTAAATTGGTGGCAATTTTGAATCTTTAAGGTGATTGGGTAACTACAAGATAGAAAATAAAGGAAGAGAGACGTCAAAATATAAGAGATTTATATTTATTTGAATATTAAGTAACCCTACATCCATTTCTCAATTATCCAATCAGGTATTTCATTATCACTCAAACTATATTTGGTGTTTTATAAGCTCACACCTAAACTTAGTATTTAGACTCACATCCAACCCAAGTATATGTTTATAGATTACACACAACCTTACAATCAATTTTCCAACTAACTAAACCCTTTATAAGTGTTTAGGCTCACACTAAAGCTTTATAAAATAATTAATACACTCTCAACAACCAAAGTATAATAGAAATAATGAGAAAGGCTTTAAGAATTCAATTTACAAGAGTTTGGCCACAAAAAATGGCTATTCTCTTACATTGAAAGCCATTTTATGAAATATTTATAGATTTCAAACACTAAATAATAGTTACTAAGAAACTAGCACTAATTTGGTAGAAAATCTTATATTTAATACTTGTTAAATAAACTAGCACTAATACTTGTTAAATAAATCTTATAATCTTATATTCTCTGAATTTCAAAGGTTGCAGTCACAAGCTATATTTCTTGATCACGATTGAGGATCGCGCTGAGGATCTTGGGCACAATGTTGATCGTGTACTCCTTTGGTTTTTTTGGTTCCATCTTTAAACTTGATAACAATCATAACATTGAGGTAGCGATCGCAACCTTGATGTCTTGTTTCATGATTAAGCAATCTTTGGTGCGATTTACGAATAAGTTTTTACCTTTTGGAGTTTTTGCTTTCTTTTAAGTTTTTAACTTATGTTAACCTTACTTTTTATAAAATCAACACTTGGAACAAATTAGAAGTCTTTAATCTAACTTGTCAAGATAGAGAATGAAGTTTAACGAACTTGGTTCAATATATATATATGTATGTGTGTGTGTGTACGCGTGTGTGTGCACCCGCGTGCGCACGCATGTGTGTATGGCCCTTTGAAATCTTATTCTTTGTAACAATTTTCTCAGAAATAAGAATTCTTTCTCTCATGTAGACATAAGTTGAATTGACCAAACCATATAAATCTCTATGATATTTTTATAATTTGATTTCTTTATTATTAGTATTTTTTCAAACATATGACAAGAATTCAAAATTATGTAGAGCTCCATTAATAAAGAAATATGGGAATCTTGAGGTTGTTATACCATTTCCACCTTTGCACAGTGAGTAAAATCAAGATTAAGGGTCTCTATTTGATTTTAGGTGGAAGGCAGTTGTGATTGGGTACAAAAGTAGGCTACCTATTGGAATGGTCGTCTGTCATTTTATAACCAAGATAAGACATCAGTGGTTCATGAACACTTTTTAAATAAGACAATGGTGGAGGAAAAGATAGATATGGTTTTTCACATATACAAGTAATTTTTTTCATAGATGTGACTTCTAATTGTCATTTCTGATTCTATTAATGTTGTTTACATGTCTAAAACAATGATGGAAATATTAAATGCACTACTAATTATTTACATGTCTAAAACAATGATGGAAATATTGAATGCACTACTAAGTAATAAATAATAAGCATCATTAACTTTAAGGTCATTAATCATTCATGAAGTTCATAACTCTCCTCAAGTTTTTGTTTTTGGATAGTCTTTACTTAGAAACTTGTTAGTAGCCATATTGAGGAGATTATGTTTTAGCTTTTAGAAGAAGATGTATATGGGCATTCAACAGTATGATTTCAGGTAGAATAATCCATCAGTTGCTCATTCTTTTATTTATTTCTTTATTTATTTTCCAAAATCTCATAACAAATTGCAAATCCATTTGGAATTTGAGTTAATATTATATTAGTTTGTGGATAGCTTTTGAATTGTAGCTAAGTAGAGTTCTATCCCCATTTTTTCTGCTTAAATACCTTTTTTTTTGCCAAAATGCTTTATTGAATATCATAGATTTGTCCAATCGTGAGATGTTTAAAGAAATGTAATTTTAATTAAAATCTAACTAATAAGTTTTTTATCCAAAATTGCATGCACTTGATTGCTGCAATAAAAGAATAGTGAATCAAATGCTCATATTTTTATTTAATTTTGTATTTATTTTCTAAAATCTCATAGCAGATTTCAGATAATGATAGTGTTTACAAAGTGGATCTTCCTAATAAGTATAATGTTAATCTTACTTTTAATTTTCTAATTTTTCTCATTTTGTTATAGGTGATGATCAAGTATGAATCCTTTTGAAGAGAGTAGAATGATATAAGGACAATAATGGAGATGCTAGTAAAGTTTCAAGAGATCTTTTGTGTATTAATGGAGGTTATGAGCATGATTTGGGCTTAGAGAATAACTTAAAAATCATACATACTATCCAAGCTAATGGGCTAAAGAGATAAGAACTTGTAAGAATAAATGAGACCTTCTAGTTGCCTATTTTAAGCTGCATTCAAACATTCACTAAAGCCCATATGAATTGGGCTCATTTTTCTTATGGTGGATGAACTTTGAATATTTTTAAAAGTAGAGAACTTATTTTGGTTTCTTATTAAATTTGTTTACTAGTATATGTATAAGCCATAGGCAACATGGAAGGATCATTCAATTTTTAATTATCATTGATCTTTAAAGCAACATATTTTAAGGAGAGATTTTGGAGGTTGTTAAGAAACTAATGGGGTTTCAATCACTTAATCTTTTTAATACCATTCTCTTTCGTCATTTCCCTTTATCCATCAATAACCAAATGCAACTTAAGTCACTAGACCTGTCTTAAAATAAGCCATGAAGAGGGATTCTTAGAGAATTAGTATAATTTACTTTTATTAAGAACTTTATTGTTTAAGCGTTAGGGTTAAGCTTAATAGAAGAAAATACTAGAAGTTTTAAGATAATAGAAGATTAAAGAAGAACGATCAGTTGGATTACTCTAATGATTATCATTATATTACATCATTTATATACAAGTTAAAATGGAAACAAAACTATCTAACAAATAATAATAAGCTGGCACCAATAGAACTTTATGCATGAAGAGAAAAAAAGCAAGAATGAAAAAAGTTTTGTAAACACATTTGCTAACGGGTGATGTGAAGGGACAGGAGTAGGAGAAATGAACCCTTTCTTAACTTATTTTCAAACTACATGGAAATCAATATCTAAGTGTTTCATATGTTCACAAAAGACTAAATTGGTTATAATATAGAGAGCACCTTGATTGTCACATGAAAGGGAAATAAGTAGGTAAAGGGGAATTTGAAAGTCATCAAGGAAGTATAAAATCCACTATAGCTCACAAACTATGGTAGCACTGCTTCGATACTCCACTTTAGTATAAGAAAGAAATGGTAAATTACTTTTTAGTTTTCCAAGAAATTAAAACAAGGCCTAAGAAGATGCAAAACCCAGTCATAGAGTTATGAGTATCTAGGCAAGAAGCCCAATCAGCATCATAGAAGGTCATGAGTTGAAATTGATTGGAAGCACTAATGAACAAGCCTTTTGTTAGAAACCCCTTCAAGTAGCACAATAAGTGAACAATAGCTTGTGAATAATGAGGAACTTTTGGAGAATTCATAAATTGTATTAAGCACCTTTAGTAAATAGACCATGCTCATAAGCACTTTGAGTAAAACTAAAAGCAACCAAATGATTAGTAAACTCAATATTCCATTAGAGAAAAACCTTCTTTAGTTTATACAAACTCTTCTTTAATCTATATACTTAACCAGCAACAACTTTGATATAGCCTTCAGGTGGAGTAAGATAAACATTCTCATCCAAAAAACCATGCAAGAAAACATTATTAATATCCAATAAGTGTATGGACCGTGAGAGGGTGAGAAAAATCTTAACGGTCACTGACTTGGCCACTAGAAAGAAAGTATCAATGTAATCCAACCTTTCCAACTAGTTATAACATTTTGCTACTAACTAAGCTTTATACCTCTTCACTAAACCATTAAGTTTAAATTTAACCTTGTTACCACATTTACTACTAATGGGTTTTTTCCCTTCAAAAAAAGTTATAATAACATCCAATGTATGATTGACTACCAAGGCTTCAAGTTCTTTATTCATGGTAGCTTGCCAATTTGGATCAAGTTTAATTTAAATATATGATTTAAGTTCTTATGTTTTTTATACATTAGCCTAAAAAATCAACATTAAGTGTATAAAAATTAAAAGGAGTGATAAAATGAAACACATTAGAGGTGTATAACTACCATTAACCTTGGAAAGCTCCTTAAGCTGACAAGACAATGTAGTAGGCAAAGGAACTTGAACATGAGAAACAAAGTCAAAGAGCTAGGTAAGTTTATGCCTAATTCAAGTGCTTTTTCGTGGAAGAGAAGAAGATGAGGACAAAAAGGAAGAAAAGGGTGAAATAGCTAAAATGGGAGCAAGTGCTTTTATAGAAGGAATAAAGGGGAAGAAAGAAATTCATGAGAGGAAGAGGCATCAAAATTGAAAAAAGGTAAATTAAGAAGAAAATTTGGAATAGGTAATGGGATAGCGAATTTCATTTATGGGATGATGAACATAAGGAAATTTGTGTTCATAAAAGATTACACCCCTATATATAAAAGTGGTGTTTATGTAGGTCATACAGCTTAAAACCTTTTTGGCCAAAGTCGTAGCCAATAAAAACAAGTTTAATGGCTCTAGGGGCAAATTTGCCTTTATGAGGCATAGGATTAGTTGCATAACAAAAGCAAACTAAGGTTATAATAAAAGTGTAAGTAGATTTAATGTCATATAACAACTGAAAAGAATGATCCAGTACAAGTTAGCAGCAGGTGGCAATCAAAATAGCTTCACCCTGAAATTTATTAGGAAGGTTAGATTAAAACATAGGAGATTAGGTAATTTCAAGAAGATGTTGATGTTTCCTTTCTACTACCCCATTTTATTGAGAAACTTAAAATCTTTTTGGCTTATGGTGTAGCTAATAAAAACAAATTTAATGGCTCTAGGGGCAAACTTGTCTTTAAGAGGCATAAGATTAATTGCATAACATAAGAAACCAAACGTTAAAATTGTTGGCCTTGGATGGAAATGTGGTGACCCAAGTAGGGGGTGAATTAGGTTGTAAATAAAAACACAAACACATATGCAAAAGCAATAAACACAAATCAAACATAGAGTATTTATAGTGGTTCAGCAACGTGCCTACTTCACTCTCTAAGCTTTCACTTAGGCCTTTCTATTTCTTTTTCAAGGCTCAATAAAAACCTTCTATTTAGGCTAAGGAAGAACCTTCCCTTTTACAGGCTCAAGGACAACCTTTCTCTTAGTATTTTTCTAGGCATAATACCAACCTTTACAACCACTAGTAAGGATAAATCAAAGTAGTGTTAACACCTTTCGAAACATGCAGTAAATAAATTATTAGTACTTAAGAAAACCTACTCTCAAAAGAGTAACAAAATATTCATACTCTAGCTAAAATAAGTAACACCCAAAAGGTTTGTACAAGGAGTTACAAAGATGTTCTCTAGTTGTTTATAAATGTTCTCCAAACTTTCTAACCTTTTTTTGGTCTTCAAAAATGCTCCTTATATAACCAAACTTCAAAATTAGCCATTGAAATAGTTGATGTTCAGTCTAATAGTTTTTTGCAAAATTAGTCGTTAGAGATGATAACATTCGTTGTTTTTCATCAACTCCCATTGAACTAATAATAGTTACTTTCAATGCCTAGTTACTATCATTCAACGTCCATTGGCTTTGACTACAACACCTGTTAGAGCAAGAATAATGTAAGTTGTTCATTTTCATAAAGCTTGAACTTTATGCTCTATTTTTCAACATCTTGCAAACAAGCTTCAACCCTTATTGAGTAATTCACAATGCCCATTATGTGTTTTTCAACCCCATTGGCTAGTCCAGAAAGTGTAGCAAAATTTGGGGCACTTTTCCAACACCTGTTGCAAATATCAAAGCCTATTGTTATGCCAAATCAATGCCCATTGTGAAACTTAAATTCCCATGGCAAGGTCCAACACAGCTTAAATTAGAGTAGTTCTCCAACGCCTGTTGCAAAAGGACAATGCTTGTTATGAGATCTAAAAGACTTTGGCTATTTGCAACATTTATTTAATGTCCATCGTTCATCCTTCAATGCCTGTTGAATGGGCGAACGCCCATTACAAAGGGACAATGCCCGTTGCGAGGTCCATAAGACTTTGGGCATCTACAGCTCATCTTTAATGCATGTTGCATGATTGCCAATGCTCGTTGGAATGTTCAACACTCGTTGGCTACTCCAAACTATAACACTTATATAAATACACTAAAATACAAACATTAAAACGTTTCAAGGTGTTGTCATTGTTTTGTTATCATTCAAAACACATCATTCAAAGTAGAGGAGTGAGTCCAATGCCTTGGGATCACCTGTTCTCTAAATATTCTCCCTCTAGCATTTACAACAATCTCCCTTTTTTTGAATGATGACAAAACCAAGATACTTTGATACCAAAATACAAAACTTAAACACATAAAGGATATCAACTGTTAAAACACAAAACTATAAAAAAAAATACTAATCAAAATATCCATACAAGGCTTAATACCAAATATACCATATAAGATACCAAATGTTGGATGTTAAAAACATAGATGATACCAAGTGTTATGCTAAGTAAATAAGTGATACCAAACTAAGCAATCAAATCATCTAATCAAAGTATCCAAAACTTCTCCCCCTTTTTGTCATCGTGACAGAAAGATATACAATAAACCTATTGTGTGATTGCCAATGCCTATTGAAGTGTTCAACGTTTATTGGCTGCTTCAAACTATAACATTTATACGAATACACTAAAATACAAATATTAGAACTTCTCAAGGTTTTGTCTTTATTTTGTTATCATTCAAAGTAGAGAAGTGAGTCCAATGTTTTAGAGTCATATGTTCTCTAAAAATTCTTTCTGTAGCATTCACAATAATAATAAAAGTTTAAGTAGGTTTAATGTCATGTAACAACTGAAAATAGTGATCCAATGCAAGTTAGCAGTTGATATTCTATTAATAATGTAGGTGACAATCAAGATAGTATCACCCTAAAATTCCTTAGGAAGATTATATTAAAACATAAGAGATTGGGCAATTTAAAAAAATGATGATGTTTCCTTTCCACTACACCATTTTGTTGTGAAGTATAAGGACAACTCTTTTGATAGATAATGCCATGGGATGAAATAATTGAGTATGTTGTGCATTAACAAATTTAGTTCCATTGTCACTTTAAATGATTTTAATAGCATTTTGATATTGGGTGTTAATCATCTAAAAGAAATTAACAAAAATAGAATAAGTTTGTGATTTATGGTTCAAAAGAAAAGTCCAAGTTTCTCAAGACAATTCATCCACTAAAGTAAGAAAGTAATGGACTCTAGATATATAAGCTTTTTGATAAGGACCCCCAAAGGTCTATATGAATATATCAAAAGGGTGTGTGTAACACTGTTAGGAAAAGGTAATCAATATTGTTTTGAAAGAGAACACACTTCACAATGTTTATCAAGCTCATTTGATTAAAAGAGATATTTGATATGTGTTATAAAGCTATAAAAGAATAATGACCAAGTCTATTATGCCATAAAAGTGATTTATAAAGAAAATTACCAAGTCTATTATGCCATAAAAGTGATTCATAAAGAAAATTATCGGGTATAGTACTTGAATATGAAATAACACTACAATAATTCAAAGGTTTAGGCGCATTTGAGCCACAAGGAAAACTTTTATTCAAAAATATTTTATATGGTAAGCTATAATTGCTTGTGAATGTCTTAATAATATCAAAACTAGACTTGTCCAACTTGTATAAATTGCCTTATACCTTTGCTACTGCATATACCACAGTAGTCAAGGGGTCCTGAAATAACAAAATTGGGAGTAAAAAATAGTAATAGAGTTAGTGCATCAAGGTATTTTTAAACTGATAGCAAATTGAATTTAAAGTTAGGTATATGAAGAATTTTATTTAAAACCATATTATCATTAAAAATAACTGACCAATATGGGTGGCAAACCTAGTTGTTCATTAAAGAGAATGACAAGGTTAGTTTCAGTAATGGTTTTTAGGTTTTGAAAGGAGTGTAAGTATGCACTTATATGATTTGAGGGTCTTGTATTAACAATTCAAGATTCAAAATAATAAATATTAAACAAACTTAAAGCATAAGAAAGAACTTTATCTGTATATTCAATTATTCTAGCAAGGTTATCAACATAAATACCTTTGTTCTTAACAAACTTAAGTACTTCTTGATGAATGGCATTTATTAAAGCATCAATATCATTAATCTTACCTTCCACAGGGTTAGTAACTGGTGTATCCAAGTAGCCCCAGCAAACTTAGTTTAACCTTTATCTTTATAATCTTTATACCAGTTAAGCAAACCATGCAATTTGAAATAAGTGTCTCTAGTACGACCATTATAATGGCAATTATTACAAAATATGTTCCCTTTTTTATCAAAATTATTTTTCTTAAAGCTCCCTCTACTTGTTTTTTTGTTTGCATATGGAGATTTTGCCAAAAAGACTGAATTATCAATAAATATACCCATATTCATATGCACTTCTCTCTATTTTTCAACATTTAAAACCATTGAATATGCCCTATTAACATTAGGCAAAGGCTTTATGATTAGTATTTGGTTCCTAACATGGTCATATAAGTCATTAAGTCCCATTTAAATTGAATTAATCATCTGAGTAACATTATTTGATACTTGATCCAAAGATCTATAAGAACATGTTAGCAAAGATGACAAATAGGTGTATTCATCCCAAAGTCTCTTCACATTAGAAAAATATCTCGCCACTAATTAATTACCTTATGAAATTAAGTTGAGTTCTCTCTAAATTTGATATAACATAAGTCCATTACTTTCACTGAGCCTCTATGTTAACCCCTCTCAAAGTTCTTTAGTGGATGTAGTATAAAAAGAAGGACATAACAATCTCTTTGGATATTGAATTTAAGATCCATGAGGTAACCATGTAATCCACTTGAATCCACTACTCATAATCCACTAGATCATCTTCTGGTTTAAGGCACTTGCCATTAATGAACCCTAGTTTTACGTTAGCTCCTAATGAATCTTAACAAATATGGTCCATGAAAGGTAATTAGAGCCAGTTAAGAGATTAGTGACTTAGGCCATCCCAAGATGGTCAGATCCTTGCAACAACAAAGGATTTCGATCATTCACAAACTGAGTAGCTTTATCAGTAATTCCTCTCGTCAATTTGTAGTCAATCTTTTCAATATCATTTATAGCAGCACCAATACAATTATCATATTTAGTAACTCTATTACATATTGCAATGAATTTTATATAGCATTATCAAATTTTATATAAATTATACAACTATTTACGTAATATAAAAAGAGTTTCATGCATTTTGATAACTTTTACACATTATATTGAATATAAAAAGAGTTACATATATTTTCATAACCTTCTACTTGTTACATTAATAAAATTACACACTAACATAAAAATAATATAAAATTATATATTACAATTAACAATATAAATTTTTTCAATTCAAAATGTAACTAAATAATATCTAAACGTAACTAGCAAATATATAACAAATTGCATATTGCTATGAATTTTACGTAACATTATCAAATTTTATATATAACTTGTACATCTTGTTATGTAATAGAAAAAAGTTACATATACAAGATAACTTTTTACATATTTTGTTGATAAAATTACATATTAACAAGAAAATAGCTTAAAGTTACATATTATGTAATCTTTATTATTTCAAAATGTAACTAAATAATCAATAGATGTAACTAGTAATATATAAAAAAAAATTATATATTAGATGAATTTGATGTAATATTATCAAGTTTTATATATAAATTATACGTCTCTGTTGAACTAGGATAATCAATCCTAGGTTTAGAACCTCTTTTGATCTTGACAAAGTAGATTGATCATCACTAATATTTCAAATAAGTGTTGTTTTTGTAGAATTGAATCAATCTCTCAAGAAGAATTGAAGGAGTTGATGAACTCCAAAGTGACATGTAAATCG
>CATIWR010128121.1:0-86606 GCA_949677035.1 Omphalea diandra | reverse complement strand
TATATATATATATATATATATATATATATATATATATATATATATATATATATATATATATATATATTTTAATTATTAAGTTTACTAATTAACTCATTCATGTGGTATATATTATTAATAATTAAAATTTTATTAATTATTAATTATCAGTAAACATTATAAAAATTTTAATTTAATATTTAATGTGTAAGATATTAATTATAATTTATTAAATTATAAATTATTTTATTTTAGTCTTAAATGATTAAAAGTAAAAAATATAAAATTTATTTTATTTTAGTTTATAAAAATTAAAAATTTTAATTTTAATTTTAATAAATTAAAATAAATTAAATACTTGAACCGGTATAGAACCGAACCTAACTGTTTTTAAAGAATTAAAAAATCAAATCAAATCATCCCAAATTTATAAAGAACCGAATGGAACCGGATCAGAAATTTGAGACAGTACTTGTTCTCCATTTTTAAAATCTCCAAAATTTCAGTCCAATCTCCAAGATTTTCAAATCTCTAAATTAGATCAAACCGTACTCACCCCACCTTGATTTATTAAAACAATATATGTATATTAAAATTAATGATAATTATGAGGAATGAAATAGAATACTATAGTTGGATAATAAAATTATAAGATAAAATTTTAATTAGACCTGCATATTTATATTGAAAGTTTAGATAAGTTTAAATTAAATTTGAATTTATTTGACTTAATTAGTATGAATCTTGTAAATTTGAGTTCATTTAAATCCTAAGTGTAATAAAATAATTAAAATTTATTTCTCTTATTTTATAAATGATAGAATATAAAAAATAAAAATAAATTCAATTAAAATTTTTAATTAATTTAATCCATATTTTGAGTGAATGAACTATTTTTAACTTAAAAATAATTTTGATTTAAAATATTTTATTAAAGAATTTACAAAAAAAATACTATTTTATGCCTGTTAAAAAAATACTATTTTATGTTTGTCTCTTAAAATAAAATAAAAATAATTCAACTAATTAACATCACAAAGATTATTGAGAATAAATTTATATAAAAATTTTAGATAACAATAAAGTCAAACTCAAAAAATAATCATTTTTTTCACTTTAAAAAATAATAACTCATTTTTCCATCTTCTAAATCAATTAAATAATACTGAAGTATAAGTTGCTAATATCAACATTTATGCATATTGACAACTTCTCATTCAATTATTTCTTGCTTAAATATCATTATATTAACATAATAAATGTTATCTAAACATATATCTTAAAAAACTCTTATTTTTTCAATGCAATTTAAAAAATTTATATAGATAATAATTCATTTAGTTTTTCTATGCAATTTTGAAAAATACATAATCAACTTAATTAATTTTCTTATGCAATCATTTAATTTTTCTATGCAATATTCAAAATATAGAATCACTTTATTATTATGGATTTTTTATCTCTATTTTTAGTTATTGTTAATTTATTATTTATGTCAACTTTTTATTCAACCCACTAAAATTCAACTTTTTTTATATTGATAATAACTCATTCAGTTTTTCATAAAATTTTGAAAAATATATCATTAATTTAATTAATTTTTCTATGCAATCATTTAATTTTTCTATATAATATTGAAAATATATGATCACTTTATTATTATAGGCTTTTATCTCTATTTGTACTTATTGTTATTTATTATTTATGTTAACTTGTTATTCAACCCCCTAAAATTCAACTAATTATAGTTTTTTTTTTTGTGAGTTTAAACTAAATATATCACTAAATATTTATTTTATATGAATATTTTTGTGATAAATCTTATTAATTTAAATCACATATTAAGTGAATTTATTATTATAACCTCTATAATATAGAGATAAATTAGTCTAGTAATATATTTCAAGATATAAAATTCTATGCATACTCTGCCAAACTTATAAAATCTTTTAAAAATTGAGATGAGTATTGATTCTACAAAATTGAGACGAGTGAGTATTGATTCTATTACCTTCACTTTAACAAATATTAATTTTTCATGTACTATTGCACAAAGCATTTTTTTTTCATTATTAGTTACTTTATTTTTTATTTTTTCATTAGTAGTTACTTTATTCTTTAAACGCCATGAAATTAACTCAACTATAAATATCTAGTTATTTACAAATGTGAACTTAAACATACTATAACAATTCGTTTATTTTCATCAAAAGCGTAATTTTTTAAAAAACAACATATATTATGATATTTCATCTACAAATAAGTTTTATTAATCATATTTTTCAATATATAAAATCAATTTATGAATCATTTTAACCAAATACTATAAAAGTATAACAATATACTTTTTACATATCAACTCAGAAAAACAAACATAATCAATTTAATTTTCATCATTTTTTTTAATATTATGAGACAGTATACATATTTTTTTGACAAATATTAAATTTAATGTTATTCTAGAAAATTTATATTTATTTGGGTAATAAATCATATGTTTATTTATACATTGATAAAAAAATATATATATATATCGGAGCTTATTGAATATGTTGTCTAGATAAGCGAATCAAACATCATTTTTCTACCAAACGGTTTCAACGTCATATTATTATATGTATGTTTCTTGTGTGTTTTAAATTAATTAAAGTGAAATAATCTGTTTTTTTTTTTGTGTAGCCGATCTTTTTGTTGTACCGCTGGGGTAGCAGTTGTGTGCAAACAGTCTGTTCGATGATTACTAAAATCAGACAAATCAATTTTTTTTAATTTTTTAAATTGAATCAAATTAAAAATTTTTAAAAAATTAATTTAATTGAACTTTACATATATATAAATCGGACTAAATCTATAAAAGTTTGATTTAGTTCTATTCAATTTAACTAAATTATATATTTTTTAAATTTAGTTTCATTTAAAATGGTTTGATTTAATAATAATTTTGATTTTTTTGTATAAAAAACCAAATTGAAAATCAAAAACTGAAAATTTTTGAAATGAAAATGAACTGAATTGATTTTTTATTCAACAATCAAACCGAGCTGATCTAATTAAATGAGTTCAATCAATTGATTTTATCTGATCCGGTTTTTGCTCCCCTAGTAGTAGTGTCCAAGAATTATTTTGGGAAAAAAGGTCGCAAACTGAATGAATGTTTCCATAATACGCATATTTTATCATAATGTTTTTTTAAATTTTTTTTTATCAAATACTTATTATAATGAATGATAATGAAATAATAAATTTTGAATTGAATCCGTCAAATTCTACAGAAAAAACGCTATGTCCCTTTTTAATAATTTTATGATAAAAGCACCCAACAAACAACGGAACGAGTGTTAGTTAAAAAAAAAAAAAAGAAAGATATGATATTGCAATGTAATGATTGATGACTACTTAAATTTAAATTGCACCAAAATTTAATCGCGCTTACATTTTTCTATTTCAGAAACGTTTCATTTTTGAAGCTTCATAGAATTTTCTTGAAAATATTTCGAACATGTTTTCATAATATAGTAAAATTAGAAACTCATTTTCAAATCGAAAATACATTTTCTAAACAAAAATAAAAGAAAAAAAATATTTATAACTAATTAAGAATAAAATAATTATTAAATTTCTAAATAAGAAAATAATATTAAAATAAAAATTAAAAATTTTATCAAATTCTTAAATAAAAAATAATATTAAAATAAAATTTAAAAACTGTCAATTTCTTAAAATATTTAAGATTAATTATTATTAAAAATTATAAACATTTATTTTTCTTTGTTCTAAAAAACTTGATTTGTTATTTTTTAATTTTTAATATTTACTGATAGTAAATTATGTTTAAAATAAATAATATTATTAAATATTTATAAATTTTGTATATTTTTAATATTTATATATATTATCCTTACATTTTTTAAGATTTTCATATATTTTATTTGTTATAATGTTGATAAATGTTATTCTACTGTTTTCGATTTCACGTTTTGTCGTTTTTGGGTTTCATTTTCATGCGACATAAATGATGTCGTGTGGAAATTTCAAGCCGAAATTGAAATAAGAGCATATGAAGCTGAACACTTTGCATACTCCAACGACGCAGAATGAGTTTAGAGTTGACACGTAGCTTTCATTCACCTAAGATTGAATTTGATGATGAGAATGAGACAGATGGACTTGGTCTACTAAATAATAACACTCTTATTTTAATTAATTCAGTAGTATATATTAAGAAGAAAAGTAGACAGCCGAAAACGAAAAGAAAAGAGCCCACACGGTTTTGTTTCATCTAGAAGAAGATGATCAACTTCTTTCTTCCTCGTGCTTTCATAGATTGGAAGTTTTGGGTTGCCCCGTATATCGGTTCGCGTGCTATGGACGGAGAAACTTTTTCCTTTAATCTTTTACACTCTGTTTGGATTGAGAATTTATAATGAGTTAGAATGGTAACCATGCTTATTGACTTAATAATTTAATTATCAAGCGTTTAACTTAAAACATAAAATATCAAAGATTTGAATTTAAATATTATATAAAAAAAAAAAAAACATAACTGATTTACTTAACAATATAAATAATATTTATATGGGATTGCTTATTATAGTAGAACATGTGTTAAGTATGTAGGCTTTTGATGATTTGTATATATTCTCTTTCCCCAAAGATAAAATTTAAGAAATAAGATGCTTGAAATCAATCAAATCATGTCTTTCATTTCTCAACAGATTTGTTGATGGTCCAATTTGCTTGGGGCACTTTCAATCTACACTTAATACAATGTTTAAAAAAGTAAAAACAATATATAAAAGCTCAATAATCAACTGGATGAAGAAAAACCAATTTTGCTGCAGTTAACTAGTTAATTTTGAGATTACTTTTCTTATTATTAGTTCTTTTTTTTTTAGACATCTCTTCGAATAGAGGTTTTCTTCTTCTTTTTTTTAATTGTTTCATGCTATTAGTGGAATTACTATATCGCAAATATGTAATCTAATTTAAGATATTCCATTATTATTTCGTGTGAAAAAAATATAGACAATTTTCAATGTTGAGAGCTCATTAATAGCTCTTGAATCAATGCATCTTCTCGTTGAAGAAAATAAGATTTTAATTTATTTTTAAATTTTAAATTATAAATTAAAAAGTGAGTTTAACTCACTACATGTACTTTAAATTCACTTTTTTTTATACAAAATATAATTAATATAATTTAATTTGCATATATATATATATATATATATATATATCAATAATCGTTATATTGTTTTCTATTGGTTTTATTTTTTGAAAATTTTATTCTCTCTTTTCTCATAAATTAACATTAAATATTTTTTATAGGATAAAAGAAAATTAAAAATGAAATATAAAAAATTTATTGGATTTAAATAAATTTATTTGCTCTATATATTTAAAGATTTTTTAAAATATTTTTTATTATTCAATTGAAAATGTTTTTACATTATTACTACAAGTTTGAAATAAACTCAGAAAATGGAATGTCCTGTAATGTAAATTTCTTATTTTTCCATTCCAATAATTAAAATAAACTTATGGAGATGTTTGGTTTTAGTGGGAGAAATGTACACTGGAAAGCTTGTACAAGCATTAATTTGGAAGCAGTACTCAGCAGAGTAAATTAACAGTTGAAGCCAGCCAACAGAAAGTTTGTCATGATCTTCCAATCAACGCCGTTTAAGGCAATGATACGTCGCCAACGGATTAATTTCAACAACCCTAATCAAAGGAATTAGAAAAACCACGAAATTTGGTCAATTATATCAAAAATGAATGTTTGATTATTTAAATTATAAATTGGCAATTATAAGGTCTAATAAGTGCACTTCTTCTCCACTTAATTATGTCTCCCTTATACACATATATATTTAATCCCTCCATGTTGAAGAAAAGCAAGTTGTACAGAATTAAAACTGGGTATAATGTTAGGATAATATAACAACTGGGTATATAATGTTTGTATAAGATTCTTATAGAAAGCAAGTTGTATAGAATTAAAACTTGATCATACAATACCTTCAAATAATTCACATTATATGACTTGGATACATTATTATACTATTACAACTCGAAAATGGGAATTTTTTTCCCCCCTTAAATATTCACCAGGGAGAAAGGTACAGACCTTAAATTAATTAACTTAAAACACATCTTTATATGACTTTGACTTGTACCTCTGATATTCTGTATAGTTATGAAAATTTCTATTAACGGGTTAAAGTGCATTCTCTGACTCAAATAATGATAAGAAAATTTAATAGCTAAATTTCCAGAATTCTTTACCTCATTCAATAAAAAAAAATTCACCCTCAAATGCAAAAATGGGGAAAACCGCCACAAATAAATAAAAACATCTTCATTATCATCACTATTAATTACATAACATTTTTTAAGGCAAAAATAAAGTAATTTAAAACTAATTAAATCTGTTATTAAAGAATGGTACTGTAAATGTGTAAAACCCCCTCACATGGGTATATCAACATCGGCGTAAGCGAGGGGGCTGTAAAATGATGAAAGAAACAGACGTCACAATACAAATCCTAATGTAATCTTTCCTTTGTGATTCTAGCAATGTATTGATGATTATCTTTGAAAAATGAACACAAGCTATTGAAATGCAGAAATTAATTAATTAACTACTAGAAAAGAAAGTCAAACAGCGAACAAGGAAACGCGACCACCATGAGACCCCCAAGAATCTTCAACCTTTTTTCCGCGTTATCACACACTATAGTTAAACAGCAAGAAAATTAATGGAAGATGGAAAATTTTTTGATTGGTGACTTTTATGTGTTTGTAGGGTAGGCTTTGAAATAGTCAGAAATTTTGGAATCTTTCTAATGTATTATATATCACTCACTACTCTTTCATTCAATTAAAATCTTCAAATAAATCCCAACGCCATTACTTGGTCCTTTGTGGAAAAACAAGTAGGAGGTACTACAATACCCGCTTTTTCTTCCTTCTTTTTTTTTTTTTTTTCTAAGTCAAAAATTTATCTCTCTCGTTTCTTTTTCTTCCCATCTTCCTCACATCTTCTTAACTAAGAAAAGCCTTTTCCATTATTTACACACAAATATCTCTCGCACTTGGCCTCATCGACAATTGGCATTGCGGGTCACTTTTTTTTATTGGAAGTGAATTTCTATTTCAGTTCATTTGTCTCTCTCAACTGCGCCATTTTTTCGTTGGGTTTCTTCTGCAACTGCAAAGCCAACTTCAAAATCGTGTTTAGCTAACTAGTTCTTCTTGAATGAGAGTATAAAGTTTACGTACACTTTGATAGTGCTTTAGATTACAGTCTTCGTATTGTAGTATCTTTCTAAATGGAAAAATCCATGGATTTGGAGCGAAAGACTCTCATCAATAATGAGCTGACACAAGGGAAAGAGCTAGCGCAACAGCTAAGAGACCATCTTAACTCTATATCATCTCCTGAAATTCGTCAACTCCTTGTGGAGAAGATACTTTGTTCATATGAGAAAGCGATTTCCATGCTGAATTGGGGTGGTTTTGATGTTGAAACCAAGCCCATAATTAGTACATTGGAATCACCACATTCCGCTGCCAATAGCAGCCCCACGAGTGATGTCTCGGCCAATAAAGAGGTTTACAAGAAGAGGTAAGTTTATAGTGCGGTCTATGAACAATTTTGAATTTTTAGCTAAAATTTTGATTGATTCTGGTGTAACTTGGAAATTTGATGTATATTGCAGAAAGACACAGCCCAGATGGATTGAACAAGTGAAGGTTTGTTCAGGTACCGGTCTGGAAGGTCCACTTGATGATGGTTATAACTGGAGGAAATATGGCCAAAAGGATATTCTTGGAACCAATTATCCAAGGTGAGATTTTTAGTCCTCAAAATCTTGACGTTTTCATGAATTGTTCAGAAAGAAAGGCCTTAGAGTGTTTGTCATGCTAAAATTCCCTTATACCCAGAAAAAATTTTCTGTTAAACATGGATCAGTGGATTGCAGTATAAAGATTAATTATATTCAGTATATAACTAATTTCTCAAAAAAAAAAAAAAAAAGAAAAAAGAAAAAGGTGCTCCAACTTATCCACTTGCTGCTGCTTTAATTGGGTTAGTACTGGCTCTGATCAAAAGTAATGGCATTTTTTTTTTTTTAAACCGCTAGTAAATTACAGTCTTTAATGTTTTGAGTTTTTTTTTTTCTTTACATGTCTTTATTGTGATATGGTGTGAGGATGCAGAAAAGGCTCCACTCTTTTCTCTCACGAGATTCACAATTACAGCTCATAGCGAATTTGATATATAAACAGCTGACCCATTACGATTTCATTGCTGCTGCTATGTGCTAAACATGCCTGTTTTCACTTTAATTGATCAACTATAGGGTTTGATGCCACACGACCAAGCGGACCACATTACACTGCACCTAGTTTATATTATACTTTTTTATGCTTCTAGACACATATGCATATATGACTAAAAAATTGTTATGCAATACTAGTGCAGATTCTTAGATTTAGGCTCCGACTTTATAGAGATAATTTCAATGCTACCAAGCTAAACCATTGGTAGATTCTTATATTTTTAGTCTCAACTTGATTTTAACTAACATGGGTTTATTTCTAATCCTCCATTGCAGAGGGTACTATAGATGCACTCACCGTCACTCACAAGGTTGTTTGGCCACAAAACAAGTTCAGAGATCAGATCAGGACCCTACAATTTTTGAAGTGACGTATAGAGGAAGGCATACATGTATTCAAGCCTCACGTTTAGCGACAGCATCATCATCATCAGCATCCCTGATAAACGACAAGTCGAAACAAGACAAGAACATTTATCAATTAGAACAATACGAGGAAAAGCCAAAGCTAAAGCCAAAACCACTAATAAAGAAGTCATCTTTCAAAGACAGAGAAGGACTTAAAGGCGTGGATTTAGGCACTGTGGACGACATTTTCCCGTCCTTCTCCTTCTCCATAGGGAGTGAAAATATAGAGAACGACATTTTCAAGGATCCCATGATGGAAAATGATTTCTTGGGTTGTTTAGTATCTCCGGCCACTTCTGAGTCTAACTATTTCTCTATGTCGCCGTGGCATGTGAGTCACAACTTTGGAATGGATCACAATGTGAGAACGCCGGAATCAAATTCAACCCCAACTTCCGTCACCGATTCGCCAATTGGGGATTGGGATATCTCAATAGAGAATGTGGATTTTGACTCTAATTTTCCTTTTGATAGCGCTGAGTTATTTGCTTAGTGATTAGGATGAATGGGTTAGTCGATCCAAGCTGGCATTAAAAGAGAGATTATTGGTAAGGATGTTCATAAAGTCTCCTATGGTGTTGGCCTAAAAAAAAAACAAAAAATTATTAGGTAGTTACTATGATGTGTAACCTTATTAGTTCATTTTCCTTTTTTTAGAATCATTTACTCGTTTTTAAAAAGCTTCTATTTAATAATTTTCTTTTTTACTTTTGTTTAGAGGCTATTGTAATTTGGAAGTGAAATAATTAAATCATTTTCCTATTCAATAAATTTTTTTATCTAATTTACCTTCGCTTAGTTTAACACAATACCTCTTAACTTTGAAAACGATTTTAATGTCATTAAAAAAAAATCATTTCAGAGATAGACAATTGACATTGTTCAATGAATATCTAATTTGACCCATTTATAGTGAAATGTTGAAATTTAAATAAAAAGTATTTATTTTTCTAATCACTCATTTAAATAAACAAACTTAATAATAGTTAATAAATTAATAAATCTCTATCATCGATATCAATAAGAAAAAGGTGAATTTATGTTAACGAAAAGAATGTACCTATACAAAAAAAAGTGATTTTATGATAATAAAAAGGGTAATATTTGTATAAAAAAACATTTTTTTAGTATTAAGAGGAAAAACAAATGTATCTAAAAAGTTTGGACTCCAACACTCAATTTTAGTCTCTCTCTTTTCTTTTCTTTTTTTTAATGAGATATTTCAAATATTACATAGATTAACTTGTTGCTATTGTTTTTAATAATAAAAAAAGGTGCAATATGAAATTATTTAATATTACGTGTTAATAACTAGTATATTTAATTTTTTTTTTTCAAAAAACTAGGATATGCCCCCAAAAGAACTACTAGTATAAGAACGCACACTTTGTGCGGGAATGAAAGCATTCGCTTACCAAAGCAACGAACCATTGATATTTTAGCTGCCTTGTCGTCAAACGACCGCCGTAAAACTGTTATCGTAAACGACCGCTCGTTTATCAGACTTGGCAGCCTTTTAAATAAAAAACAACCAAACCATGTATTTGTTTAGAAGCGACATACCTTTACCATTAGTAAATTATATGAACACTTCTGGTAGATTTAGAAGACCAGTGATAGTTATTTGGATCGTATTCTTCTTTTAGTTGCTGGCAATTCTCCTTTTCATCTTCAACGGGGACTATCGGTACCTTCCCTAGGAGTTCTGCCAAAAACCTCTCAGCACTTTATAACTCAGGTTATCCTTTGTAGCTCGTGAAATTAATATTCTTATGCTCTTTTTGACACCAATTCACTCACTATGCTCAATGCCTCAAACTCCTCATTATGCTTCAGTACTTCTTGCTCTGAGAGCGTCTTTGACTGCGTGTATGCCTACATAATATAAAAAGTTTGAAAAAAGAACAAAAGAACTATAACTTAGCAATAGAGATTAAAAATATTTAATAAAGTGTGATACGTTTAACTTTTGAATGATAAATGAAAATATTTTGTGCACAAAAATAAGATAATAATTAATTAATTTTGTAGATCAATTATTTTCATTAATTTAACTCTAATTAAGTTTCAAACTTGAGATCTCGCTGCTCTTAAAATAATTTAATATTAGATATATTTATATGTGTAAATACCATCAACATGTCACTACTGTAGGGAAATGAATCCAGTGAGAGATCGATTGGAGTCCAGCTGGATTCATTACTGGAGTCTTTGAGCCCGTCCCCATGTTCTTTACTAGCCAGATGTAGCCAACACAGACGCAGTGTATATCAGTCTCTTTACACTTCCAGCTTTGATGCAAGACTCCACAATGCTCTTTTTTACTCCACCAACTGCAGCCTCTGATGTATCTTTAAACTGTATGAAACACAAATATTTCATAATTAGCCCACTAATGAGATCCATCTATACAGGTATTTTAACTAATTACTATTACATATTATCATTATTAATCACCTGGGAGCTGTTAGGATCATGACTCTGTGGAGTGGCCGAGTGGACAACAATTTCACAACCTTGAGTTGCCCATTAACTTATCAGGATTATAAAAAGCCCAACATTGTACGTGTCACCTGCAGTTTAACAACAGAAGATTAACTTACAGGGACCAATTAAACATATTAAAAGCTTGAAAATAACCTCCGAGTTAGCTCTAGCATTCAGTGCTGTAAGATTGTAAGCTTCAACCCCGATAATACTTAATCAACCAAAATAAAAGCTTGAAATTGAATTAAAAGATTTTTGGTCATGAGCAAACCTAGATTCCTTCTTGTAGCATGGACGAGGTAACTTCTTTCTAAGAGCTTCACAGGGTTAGAACTGTGATAACCCGAAACTCCTGTCACCAAAACCCGCCTTGCTCCTTTTTTCCATGTTGTGTAGGCAAGGAAATTAGAGAATATTTTACCTGACCTAATTAAAAAATTTTCAATAATTACGAAGCGATTGTTCTTGAAATTTGAGTGCTGAATTTGTGATTTCTTTCTTGTAGCTCTATGAACATTCAGATAGAATTTAAGAATCCACAATCACAAGCAAACAAATTGAGCATATTATCATCCTACCTTTGTTTTGGACTTGTTTCCAGATTTTGGCCCTCCAAATAGTCCACCCCATCAACCGTTTATGCAGTTAAAAACAAGAGACTCTTGCATTGGACTTGGTAATGATAGCATTTCATTGTAAAACTATGATGTTTGAGACTTTGTCTAAATTAATGATTTCTATTGTGTAGAATAAAATTTGCAAATTATACAACCAATGACTTGAAATTAGGGGATTAGGGGTGTCATCGAGCCGAATAAACTAGAACCCTATCAAGTTTTAGCCCGAGTTGGACTTTAAAACTCTAAACATTAGTTCTCAACTTTAAGTTCGATCGAGTAAGCTTGACTCGATTAATTCATTTATTTATATAATTTTTTTTGTGAATATTATAAATTGAAAATTTGATTTGATTAAGTTCGAATAAACTCAATTAAACATAAATCTATTAAACTTAATTGAGTAATATAGTAAATATGACATATTTAAAGATACATAATACAATTACTTAATATTACCTAAACTCGATTAAATTGATAAATCCCTCGAATTGAATATTTTGATATTTAAATTTGACCAACTCGATTCGATTAATTTCAAGCCAATTTTGATTCACGAACTGACTTTCATTTACACCCTATTAGATGTTTCTCGTTTGGACTTTTACTGGATTTAAAAGCTGACTTGTCATTTAAACCTTCAAGTCTGCATCAAAGCAGATAAAGTAGACGCCTCTCTCCTTGGAGTTGGAAGCAGGTACTATGTTTTTTGTAAGACTGCTGATCCTGAAATTTTTGGCTTCTTGTTCTTTATAGTTAAAAAATGTATAGAAATTAAAAAAAAAAAGAAAAAAAAAGAAGCAATAGTAGCATACATCTGTTGAGATTAAATTTACATCAAATAATGGATCGATTTTCTGCATGATTTGCATTACATTAAGAATTAATAGAAATCGCATGATACTTGAGCAAAAGCACATAGCACGCATTGATACATTTTCCTTGCAAACTTCACAAATAATAATGCGAGTAAAGATATCTTCAACTAAGAACGCAATTAATTGAGATTTTCTGCTTTGAAGAACATTGTTGAATTTAGCTTTATCATGTGTTGCAACCAACAAATTACATCAGATATCGTAATTGGAAGTTCTACTTAAAGCCGTCCAACTCTCAGTAAACTTCACTCATTAAATGCATATCTACTGTTCAACCTTGTCTTAAGGATGAGGTTCATACACTTTTCAAGAGGTTGTTCTTTTACCCAGCCAAAATCCCTGGCTGGGTTTTAGAATCTGTTTTAGAAGTGCCATTTTCGGAACATTCCAGTGTTCCACGTGCCTGAAATATTTCAACTCCAATGTATAGCTAACTAAAATATCAAACGACGTCTGTTGGAAAAAAAAAAGAATGAAATGTGTCTTACAAGAATTACCTGCATACTCTTCCAGAGTGTGCATCAAAATAGTACTCCGTATATCCAGTAGCTGCATTAAAGCTTAACAGAGTCATCAAATGAATTAAGCCAATATTGGCTATGCAGTCATCAAATCAGTTAGCTTCTCATATCATATTATGGTTTTAGAAGAAATCCATCCTTAGGAAAGCTATTAATGCAAAACCTATTTGTCTTATTCTATGTTTTAAAATTTTGATTTGAATTTAGTTGCAGACACACTTCATATTGTAGTATCAAACATTATTAGGAAGAACTGATTTGCTAAAAAAAAAATCGACAATATTAATCTTTTCACGGGATTTGATACACTCGACCACTAGGCAGGTTGACCACCGACTAAATGCCAATATATATTCACTTAAAATCAGTAATGTAAGATAATGAAGCATACCGGAAAGAATAGGCTTCCAAGGAAATGACATTATACAGCTAAATCGCCAGTGTCCAATTCCCTTATCCTGTGACCAAACATACTCTTTGAGAGGAAACAACTGTAATAGAGGATGATACAATGAAATAAAACTTGTTCAGAATAGAAACACCCTCATCAACAGATTCATGGAGCTCACCTCAAAGTCTTCCCACTTGATGAGCTTCATATTTGACTTTTGAATAAGTAATCCGAAATTTGTACAGTTCCTTTTGAAACGTTCAAGTCCTTTGAAGGAACCAGCTGGATCGGCAAATTCACAATCGTCTTCGTATGCATCAAGTGTCAAATTCCCTGCCATTGGAAAACAATATTTTATGTAGTCTAACAAAAACAAATGAAACATAAAAGGGAAACTAGCCAAACGACGAAAGCTTGAGGCGTTGTGCATGTAAGAGTTGGAGGAGTTTATCAGAACTGGAATAGCTATTCCCATTGCGTTGCTGATCTAATGAACCGAAAAGCACCTCTACAAGCTTAACAGCTTTAGAATTTCTCTTCAATGTCACACAGTTAGTAGTTTTTTATTTTTGGATGAAAAGGACAACAAACATACTACGCAACGCACCACCTAGGACAAGAAATTCCACACAGATAATAGAAAAACTGATGCAGCTCATGGGGAGGCACCATAACCTCCTGCATCCCAAACTCTGTCTCATGTCCGTACCTTGCCAACAAATCAGCACTTCTGTTAGCTTCTGTGAACATGTTGGAGATGAACAACCCAACTCCAGCCCATCATCTTCTTAATGCAGGTGACCAAACTCGAGGCTAAACCCATTACCTGATGCTCCCTGGCCAACATATCCACAACACACAAACAATCCACTTCAACATGCAATTGACGAATGCCCTTACTTTATGCCAATCTCAAGCCTGAAAAGTGCTCCCCAAAGCTCTGCAATTGTAGTCTAGCATTGTCCTACATTCATCATAAACCAATCACCCAAACCCCAGTATGAGATCTAATCAACCCTCCAGCAGCTGCCTTCTGCCCCAAATTCAAGTAAGAGCCATCCGTATTCGACTTAAACCAACCACAAGGAGGCATCTGCCAATCTATAAACAACAACTCCCTCACAGGTTCCGTAGCTTTCAGTTCCATGGGATTATCCTTCGCATAAGTAAAAAGGATTTGGTCAGGATCCCTCCCATATAAAAATAGTAGAATTGCGCCATCCACATAAACCAGCATATAATTCCAAAAGCCACATAACAGCCTACATCTTTATTCGAAATGGATCTTTTCTGGATGTTAGATAAAATCCAGACCTCAATCGGCACAGAGAAAAAGGCCTGTTCATCAAAATTAGATGGAAAAATCCGACTCCACACATAATGTGGACAAAAGCAATCTCGTAGGCATGAGCGAGGGATTTGGTTTCCAGCATTCGAACACAAATTTTCGCTATGCGTATGACGCCTCAACCTCTCCTTGTTTATACGGAGTCTTCGATGAATAATGGGGGGGGGGGGGGAGAGATTTATGTTGTACCTAATTCTAACTAAAAACTCCACCACCGGACACACTTGATTATTCAACTATTGATATATTAATACGAAAATTTTTACTACTCCTATGTCAAGGCACACGTACTTGACCCCGAAACTACCAATAGTAATATATACTTTTTCTTTTGCCTTTTATCATTGAACAACGAAAACATAATACGCAATAGTTGTTGGTGTATTTTTTTTTTAATTTCCAGATGAACAGAACAAAATCTTGGATTTTTCATCTTTTCACCCTTGAATCTGTTAATAGGCAAAACATCAACAGAGACAATCAAAATGAAATGAGGAATAGTAAAATTTTTTTTGCGAAATTAACAAAGAAAAACCTGTAACAAAATACGATCTTTGGAAGTCCTGTTTGATGGTTTGGACCACCGTGGCTCGATCAATGCTTCCCATTTCATCAGCAGCAAGCTTGAGATCAGGTTGGGGAGCTTCAGCAGTTGAAGGTGAACGGATAAAAGAAGTCGCGATTCCTAGAAGCTCGGAGCCGTACCAGGCTACCTTGAGCAGCGCATTTTCGGGTTCGGAATCGGATTCTTGTCGGGCGGATGAATTTTTAGATGGTGTTTCTCCATTACAACAAATTCTGTTGATTTTTGCACGACTGTTTGGGGAGAAAATGATATTGTGATGGTGGGAATTGAATCGGAGAGCGATGGAAGTGTAGCATACGAAGTTCGCCATGGAAAGAACTCCCGCCGTTCATTTTAAATATCTTTAGTCAGCACAACCCGTGGCCATAATAATAATAAATAAATATTTAATCAAATAGGTGGGCAAAAGGTAATTTCATCGATTAACACAATTTTTATACATGAGAATTTCCTACAATTTCACCAGATTATCGCCCAAAATATCAAAAAATGCTTTTTAAAAAAAATCAAAAAATGTAATGAAAACTCTTACCCCGTGTTTTGGAAAAGACAAAAAATAAAGGGAGAGAAAAATAAGAGAGAAATGAGATTTTCTCTAATTTAGGGAAGAGAGGAAAATATGAAGGAAATGAAAATAAATGTTATTTTATTTTTAAAATGGAGAAAAAAATATAAGAGATTAGAGATAATTTTTATAAATTGATAATTTTACCCATAAAAAGATTAAGAAATATTGTATATTATTGCTTGCATTAATATTTAATATAAATGTATATGATACTATTTATTAGGATTATATGTATTAGTATTTAGTTTTTAAAAATAGTGATTTTGTTATGTTTAATATTGGTATATTTTTTTCTTGTTTAATTTTTTTATTCTCTTTAATTTATTTTAGTAAGTACATATTATTTATTTTTTAAAATGAAGGGTAAAACAGAAAATTTACGAGATAATAATTTTTTTCCTCTCTTTTTGTTCAAACATGAGAATGAAAAATAAAATTTATTTTCTTTCCTTCATTTTTTAATCCAAACATGAAAAGAGAAAATAAAGAAATAAAAATAAAATTTATTTTCTTTCCTTAATTTTTTAATCCAAACATGAAAAGAGAAAATAAAGAAATAAAAATAAAATTTATTTTTTCTTTATTAACTTTCCAAGGTTACAGGCAATGTGACGGTCCCAACTATCTTTTACCCTATTATTATTATTATAGTAGTTTATGATACTCCGACTGAGGTTGAAATATGAAACCTTTCTACTCTGAAGATGCCTTGACCCCAATAGCAGTCATCTAAACGTTCATTGATTTTACTCTTATTAATTAGAGGTATATATCATACCATACAGCAGAACTGAAAAATACCTTATGAGAAGGACGACAAACTCGTGTTTAGATAGTGATCAGCTTTTGTACAGTAGTCCCATCCAGTGGCATCCACCAAATCAAGCAAATTTGGTAGATTGTTTTTGGTTACGAGAGAATATAGACATAAACCATAATTTTCTCAATAAGAATCTGACAACTCTCACAAGTCAAAAAGATCAAAGTTCTGCATAAAAATTTGAAGGCACTGGTCTGATAAACAAATCGAAGCAAGCCTACAAAGTAAAAACACTTCCATACGACGGGCACCACAATATCTCAAAAGTACCGTATCAAAGAATGCTTCCTACTGACGGCATTAGAAGCATTTAAATGTCTCATGCCATTTATTTTCCCGCTACTGATGATTATTGTACGTATCTTTCATTTCTTCTGTTCTTTCTCTTGGTGCTATTTTCCCTCAAATGTTACCGAAAGAGGGGGTGTTAAAGACGGCCTAGATAGATGTATCAGTTCTAGCATACCAACGGATGAATCATGCCGATAGATGTTCTCTTGGCTTCCCTCAGCATATCATTTCAATAGCAGAAGGTAAAATAGAAAACTTCCTGGGAAGGAACCCCAGATGTTCCCCATCAGACTGTACATAAATGCTACCACATCCAGAAATGTCTTCCACCTCGATGGAATGCACACTGGAAGAAAACAAAGAAGACTTCATTAGCATGCACAGCTCTTAAAATTAAACACTGCCCATTTCCTTGAAAAATAAATAAATAAATAAACACTGCGCATAACTTTGAATCATTATCAAACACAACTCCCCTAAATCTCAAGAAGTACAAGCCACACTGCCATCTATCTTTGAGCAACTAGCATATTCATTAAACTCTCTAGAAATTGCAAAATGCTTAGGTAGCATGTGAAAATTTTAATGCCAGATGACACTTCTCAAACAAATATACCAATTCCTTGGTTGCATTATAGAAGAGGTTAGAATTCCTAAGAAAGTCTCCACACCAAAAAAAAATGTGGAAGAAATGAAATACAAATACATCCATCAGGATGGACCGTACCGTAGTGAAGTTACATTTTTAACTGATACATGTGTCCCCAGGTAAAGTTTGTGTAGTTTCAGGATAAAGTCATACCACTTGAAGTCCTGAAGAATTATAACCTGCAATAACAAATATAGCAAACTGACACGCTAGCAACATGCCTGATTAAGCTATGCTACAAAAATTTCAAAGCAATTCAAGAAAATTAACAGAGGAGGTATTTCACCTCAAAGTTTCCACTACAAGGGTCAGCATTTGGAGTGATTCTCATGCCTCCACCAAAGTACTTAGCATTGCCAATGCAAAGAGCAGTTACTTGAGAGCATATTTCCCATTCACCTTCATTGACCTATGCACAGAACATCATATGGAGTCATAGACAGGCTCTTAACACTCTCATAAGAAAGTTTTGAGGAATAAAGAACTCCGGAATGCTACAAAACTACGGAAAAACACATAAAAACCATAACAAAATTACTACTACTTTGAATAGACAGACCTTGACTCTGAGATCTCTATTACTGTGACCCATAAAGGCTTGTAGAGCACCAAATATATAGCATAGGTTTCCAAATCTCTTGTATCTTGAAGCATAGTAACCAGCCTTTGCACTCCTGCAAAAGTCCAAAAATAGTAATAACTTCTAAGATGAGCTTGAACTTTCCAAAATTTGCAAGTTAGTTAACCTTACAAATGGATATCTGCAACATTTATGAAGTAATGAGATTCTCCACTTTCTCCATTAATGACACCAACATCAACCTGTGATCTCAGCCCTGCAGAACAGCCCTATTTCTATGAATGACAAAGAAAACACAGACAATCTAACACAGTTTTAGACCATTATTTGCAAGTAAACCCTTCCATTCACATATTACCTAAAAAAGATTCAAATAATATAAGAATGTAATTTCAAATACCTCTAACAATACGATCAACAGCTTCATAAGGGTCTTTTTTCCTGATAAAAGTAAGTGATAAAAACATATTTGTCATTGTCAAGAGTAAATGATGTGTCATAAAAGTAAGATCAATTAAATCCAGATTGAAGTAAGAACCAACAAACCAGCTCCATGTTCTGGCAAAATCAGACCCAGTTCCTAAGGGGATGAGCTGTAGAGAGGCATAAAAAAACATATCTACCCTTGAGAAATCCATACCATGTGAGTCACATAACACATAAACATGCGAGTTAACCTTGCAATAACGATCAAAGTAAAACAAAAAAAATCTAAAGCTATTTGGCAACGTAGTCACTTACACCTAGAGCAGTCGAGTGGGCAGCCTCTCTATTGTGATTGACAACAGGCTTCCCAGCCCAAAAGAATCCATTAACAACCTGTTCAAGGCTAGTAAAAGTTGATAATTTATCTCCAAAATGACAAATAATTTAATCATATAAAGAAATTAATTAAATTAATAAAGTCCTGATTTATATGTATGAGATAAATTTCTATCTCTAATTTAGGCTTTTTATTTTACGTCTAATAATTATTTTATTATAAATTCTAAATTATTGAAAAAAGAAAAAATTTAAAAAGGGACGAAAGAAAATGTAAACTGTTATTTCATTATAAATTGGCTTTGGAAAACGCACAAGGACAAAAAATTGTCCAATTCAAGAAGCATATAGTAAATAAATCAAATCCAAAAACGAATATGAGCCATTATAAATAAGAGAGGCAACATTGTCCCCTTGAAAACAATGCTGGAGCATTTCTAAAACAATTCTAATAAGGAGCTGGATCAGCCTTCTATCAGCTACCCGCAGCTATTTTGAACAAGTTACCAAACGGTTTAATATTAGCTGATGGGTGCAACCAGTTATCAGCTGCACCCATTAGCTATCAGGCATCATAAAGCTTACGAATGTCTGCTATTTATTTTCTCCACTTAGTTATTTACATAGACAGAACATAAAGTTGACATGAGGTCCAACACAATGAATGGTTCTGCTATAATAGAAAGCAAGCCGCACCTCATGAAGAGTGCCATCACCTCCAACTGCAATCACAGCATCAGCACCATCCCTTATTGCCTACGCATCATCAAATTTTTTATGAACAATTAATAATTCATCAATCTTGTTTTGGAAAGCCTCAACCAAATTCATAACCAAGAAACATTCCAACTAATCCATACCTCTCTTGTTATGTCAGTTGCATGATAAGGACCAGATGTCATAGATTCACATATCTGGCCACAATGAAGTAAGCTTTTTTCACTCGATAGAGAAAATACAAAACCAAGCAGGGCATGTCATTTAAAGATAAATCACAGCAGAATCACCATATGAAACCAGTCAGGAGAGGATCAACAATGAACAGATTCATCCTGGTCAACTTCAATAAGTTCAGAATGAATGACATAAATTTCCAGTTAGTGTCATAATTCTACAACCTTAATGCAATATAAGTAGTGAAAACTACACTATGTACACTATTTTAACTCATTACATGGCCCTAGCTATTGCCTTTTAAGTGTTCCATTGATGGTTTGTGCTGAGGTAAAAACATAGCCCAAACAATTGTCAAATTTAACACCATACATGTATCAGATCCAATGAATGAAATGGTAGAAATGGATAAAAGAGCAATGCAATAATCACCAGATGTATATAGGATGATATTAACAAATTTTCAGTAATTTTTTGTAAAACTATGAGAAGGCAAAAACAACATAGGGCGTATCAACTATAATTAGACACAAACACAAGCAGAGCAGCAGTAAAGAGAATGCTCACGTTGCAATCTTTATCGAGGCGAGACCTGAGATACGGAAGCAGTTTAGTCCATTCCTTGCCCGTTCTCCCATTCGCTCCTGTTCCAGTTCCAATTTCCAAATAAATAAAAAGGAAAGAGAGAGAGTTTTTAATTGAAGGGAAAAAGAAAAGAAAAGGGAAAACCTCTGGGATTGATGACGAAGACAAGATCGCGGCGGGATTGGGAGGAGGAAGAGCGGTAGTGAAAAGGATGAGGAGCGATGGGATGGTGAGCGCTAATGCTTAGAAACCAAGGTTTTGAAGATGCCGATAGCAATGTTATCTGGTAATAACACGCCATCATCATCTTTAATGTGAATGTAACTACTATTATAGGTAGCTAGTGTCATTGACGCAACCCAGACACAAACAAAGCGGTTTGGCCACTGGGCCGGGGGACCACATTTCATTACTAATTTGATAATTTTTTAATACTCTCTCCATTTGTAACAGCTTCCAGATTACTGTGATGGGTGGGCCCCATACATGCTTCTATTTGAGGTAAATGCACCCTGTCTAATCTATTTGGGTTGCTCTGCTTTGTTAAGAACGATGGCGTTGAAACATAGAAACACCGCCCGTGGCGGGGGCGAGGCTACTTCTTCGGATTGGACATTTACCTCTCCACCCTACGCCTTTTGTTGTATGACGAAATCACCATCCTTCTTTTTTATGGAATTTGTTCCATGAACGAATCCCAGCTAATAGAATAACACAAAAACAAATTTCAGGGCTTAAAATACTTTGTAGTGAATTATTATTGAGCGGTTTAGCTAAATCTGATCGATAAGATTAATCAAAAACGCATTTATAAACTCCTATAATTCATTTTTATGAAGACTATTTTGTTTTTCCATTATTACATTTGCATTGTTTTAAATATAAAATTAATATGCGAACGTTAATTATGTATATTCTAAGACTTTTAACGCCTTGAGATAATTTTTTTTATCCCCTAGTGACTTAAAAAAAATGCAGACATATCCAATTAGTTAAGTGATTAAATCTGTCCCGAAGTAGTTCAAAAAAAAAAAAATCTCCCGAACTTAAAAAAATAAAAATAAAATTCATACATTTTAGCATGTTTTCCTACTGTCACACTTGCTTTAAACAAAATTAACTAAAAAAAAATAATCATTGAAGAAAATATAGAAAAACCAAAAGCAAGATAATGAAATCAATATATATAATTAATTTCGATTTCAAATTTAATTTTAAATGAATATTTCTTATTTTTTAGATAAATATATATTATCTTTATAAGTGATGATATAATATATTTTATTAAAATTAAATATTTAATATCCTCAATTAATTATAAAAAAATATAAAAAATTTAATTAATAATATAGTAAGTTCTTTGACATAAAAATATAAAAAAAATTCTTTACAGCTCAATTAATCAAAAAATATAAAAAATTTAACAATATAAAAAATTAATGATATAAAAATAATTCAAAAAGTTTAATAATATAATAAAATTTTCATGTTCATAATAATTAATATTTATTTTTTAATTAATAAAAATTAAAATTAAAAAGGTTGAAAAATCAATGAAAGAAAAAATGAAATTACATATTTTTTTATTTTTGTATAAAAAATTATATTTTTATTAAAATTTATAAATTTAATTTAATTATAATTTGAGAAAAGTAAAATAAGTCTGCTAAAGTAAAAACCTAAAAGGGCGGATAAGGCAAAAATTAGGATATGAAAAAAAAAAAAAAAAAAGAGTTTGCTAAAGTTAAAAATTTTAAAAAGCGACTTAAACAAAATTTAGGATATTAAGTATATAATAAGCAAAGCAAAAAATTGAAAGAGTGCGAACAACCACTAAAAAAAATCAAGTGTAGTAAAATAAGAATGAGAGGGTTGCAACTAAGGGGCAAGGATGAAAGACAGGCAGTTAGCAAGTCAAAGATGTCGAACAGGACAATTAAATGATCTAATGTGTCATTATTAATTTTATAAAATAATAATATACTATAACATAATAATAAATTTTAATTATTATTTTATATTAATTATAAATTATTTCATTAATTAATTTAATTGTTTAATAAACATAAATAATAAATTTATTTAAAATTGACTATTACAATTATCCCCTACTCCCGTCTTATGGCACCATCTTATGTTGTCATGTGGCAACATGCTTTAAGTTTTTCTTAAACAAAAAAACACAAAAAGGAAAGAATACACAAAACTTGATGACCGTGCGGCAGCATCTATAATAAGGCACATGGTATGCGGCAGCATCGACAATAAGGCAGCAGCAAAATATTATAGGCTGAGACTCGCATCCAAACCACATATCGAAATGAAAAATCTCTAGAATTTATATTGCCTGCAGGCTCAAGCTGTAGAGAACAACTTCATGCTCCAGCTACGATATTCTCCCCATATTCTTCGTGCTTATAGACAAGTCCATGACAAGTCAAAACATTTGAAGCAAAAAATAATAATAATGATCAGAACAATGTTTTGTGAGACCAGAGATAAGTACAAAGGAACGGTATTCTGAGAATGGCAACTGCCAAACGCAAATGAAGATAACACTTATCGCCGTCCCCTAGATTTTGAGTCGAAATGGTGCTTTTTCAACCTCTTCTTGCGTGGCAAAACAGCAGTACCACTACTTTCTCTGAATGGCATCCCCATGAGAGCCAGCAACTTCTGGCCTTCTTGGTCAGTTTGAGCAGTGGTTGTGATGCAAACATCCATTCCTCGTGGTTTACCAAGTGCATCATAACTTAGTTCTGGGAACACACTCTGCTCACGAATGCCAATGCTGTAATTCCCATGCCCATCAAAGCTGCTTGGGGTTACACCTTGGAAATCCCTTGTCCTAGGAAGCCCTAAATTAATAAGACGGTCCAAGAACGAGAACATTACCTGCGAAGTATAATCAATGAGCATACAACATTAGATTGTGATTTATTTGTCTTTGCCGAGAAACCATATACTGGTAAAATAAGATAGGATCATCCATTTAGAACTTGCACAATCATTGGTACAAAAAATTGACAATATGTAAAATCATTGTACTAGTATCATGGTATATGCAGTAACGTAGATACAGTTAATAAAAAGGCCAATTAATATGCCACAGGAGGATTATTTTATGCACAAGTAAAGAAATTACCTCTTCAGTCTACACCACAAATACATACCACAGGAAGAAAAGACACAGACACTCAAAAGTACCACCAATATTCAAATTATCACCACTACTGCTGCCGTACCATAATGACTAATCAGTTACAGAGCTAAAACTGTCACCCTCACTTATTTTTTTAGTTATTCTCGAAGCATAATATGTCACATCCATCATCATAAAAACCACCTCCTCAAAGCATCAAGCAATTTTGCTTTCCTGTGCCTACAAGGAGGTTCCAAAGAAGTGGCAGTCTTATTTCTTGCACTTGTATATCCACACAGCTTCTCCTACCTGTGCCTTCAACAGTTATTTCCTCCATATAATTACAGTCTGACATCTTTCTATAAGTAAAAGATAAAATGTAACACAGTTATGGCAATTCTCAAGCACTTTAGAGTCTTATTTAGAACAAGAAATCCATATACTGTTCAATACGGTTGAAGAAATAGAACACCATAATTTAAGGCTTCAAATTGTTTGTTCTATTCTTGAAATGTTATAAGAACCAAACAATTGCAATGCTAAAACATCAATATGACACTCAAAAGTCAAGATCCAAGACAAAAGTGCATCTGTATTATTATCTAGACTCTGGAACCAAAAAAATTGGCAATAGAAGACAGCAACAGCTAGACTAAGCAAAATCAGAGAACAAAATTAAAATTTAAACATATGATAAATACTGAAAAAAAGTGCTCAGTTGCTCACATTTCCTCTGAGAGTGACAGCAATTCCTAGTGGTTGACCTTCCCTAATCTTGAAGGTGGCAATGGAGTTCCTCGCTCTGGTCTTGATAGGTCTCTGTCCTGCAATGAGAGCCAAATCATTCATTGCCGCTTCCAAACCCTTGGAATTCTGCGCAGCATCTCCAATACCACAATTCACCACGACCTTCTCAATTTTCGGAACCTAGGCAATTCATGCCACAAAATTGCCAAAAATAATAATAATAATAACTTACCAAGAGTTGAGTCCAGAACACAAATATTAATCAATGCACAAATCAAATCAAATAGATAATCAGCACATCTACAATCTACTTGTTGCGATAGTAAACATTCCACCGCACAGAACGTGCAGGCTTATTCCGTAGAAATTATGATATTGTATTCTGTTGCTAAGCACGACAAAGGTCATAAATTTTTGTCCTCCACGGTAAATATGATATGAAAACAAGAAATGGAATTAGGTTATTCCTAGCCTATAATTCCAGTGAAAATTAAACTCCAGTTATATCCACTCCAAATATTTAAAAGCCAAAAAGAACGCAATTATAATTGCTACAGAAACACAGAAGTCTCATGTTTTCCTTCACTTAGCAACCGACAAACACATTGCTTTAAAACAAACCAATCAACCTTATCCAAATATATAGCTAAGAGCACCAATAAGCATAAGATGGTTACCTGGTGAATGTTAGTGTAGGAGAACTCTGCCATAAGCAAAGGAACGATCTTTTCAAGGTAAGTGGTCTTCAGGCGATTCATCTTTTCGGCTTCTGATTTCTCCACCAACACAATCTCTCCCGTTGCCCTCACTGACACTATCCCGTTGCCGTTTCTACTAGGATTTCCTCTTACAGACAACGGAAGTGAGGGAACTGGACATTGGCCTCGAAACGCCGCCGCTGAAGACTGCAGGAACGAAGGAGACGCCATTGGAGGTGAATTGTTGTCTGCGTGGTGTATGCGAGCTTCAATTGAAAGGAGATTAATCGCGGTTGGAAAATGGCGTCGTGTTTGAATCTATTTACGATTCTACTCGAAGATATAATGCCAGAGTGGGTATTGAGTAATTTTTGAGAATGTCAGTGGTGGTATCCTTCTGTGAGTGAAAATGAGAGGATGAGAGGAAAAGGGTTGCAAATTTTTTTTTTGTTTTAATCTTTTTTTTTTCAAAAACAAAAATTAGTTAAAAATTGCCTATTTTTACTTGTAACATTTCTCTAAATTTCATTATTTGTTGTTTTTTGGGTCAAACCAGAAATTCATTAACTAGGCCAAAATGAAGAGTTAATAAGATTTACAAGACAAAGGGGTGGGTTTGGAACCATGTAAAGGAGAGATTGGTATTTAGTAAAATTTAAAATTAAGTATTAAATAATTTTAACATTAAAAATTTAATAGTTTAATAATTTTAGTATTAAAAATTTTAAAATTTGAATGATAATTAAATAAATCTCAAAAAAATTTGAAAAATCAAATTTAAGATAATATAGTTATACATTGTTTAGTAAATTATATTTTAAATATTCAAAATTTAATTATATCTTTTTATCAATAGAAGTGATTATGAAAATGAATGTGAAGATTATGATGAGATCTATATTAAAACAATTTATCAAAATATTGAACTTTTTATTATTTAATCCATTAGATTAAATATTTTTTTGAAATTATGTGCTTACAACAAAAATATTATCAAATACACATAAATTATTAAGAACTTAAACAAATAATTATCAAACAATCTTAAAAAATAAATAATAAAAATTTTAATTTTAAATACTTAATATGATTATCAAATAATCTCTTCATTTTTAAGAGCCAAAGCAAGCCATCTAGTAGGTTATTGGCTTTGCTCATAAATTTCATACAACCTATAAAATTAAGAGGAAGTCTTGCTTTTGCATGAGATATTAGACCACTAGTTTTTCAACTTGTGAATAATTTTATATTATTATATTGATTTTATTACTAGTGATTAATTTTATATTTATTTTATCTTTCATTAATAAAAGCTTGTATTTAATATTATTGTTTTGTCTATATTATATAATAGTTTTTCTTTTATGATAATGTTGATAATTTTAATTTTATTATTAAATATTATTAATTACTATATTTCAAACATGATCTTACATGTCATATATAATTCATATTATCTCACGTTATAACACTATATTTAATGAAATTTTTATAATTGATAAAAATATCAATTCATTTAATATAATTTATGATAAAAAAAATAATATATTTTTAGAGTTGATTTAATATGCTATTATATTTTATTTTGACAATTAATTTCATATCAATATTTAATATATAAATAATTTTTTTATACTACCATGTGATTATTTATAGGAAAAAACTTCATTACTCTTAAAAAAATAATTGTTCATCTGCCATTAAAGTTAAGACAATTAATTGAGAATTTGTCTATATGTTGTTTAAAAAAAAAATCCTAACATTCTTCTCTTTTTATTCTCTCTAAAAATTATTTTTTTTTAGAGTTTGAGGCTACAACATTAGTATATTCTATTAGTAGCAAGCCCCTAGGTCTTATTCTTTTGCTTTAATTTTTTTCTAATAATTGATTTTTTTTATCTTGTTTTGTTAGTTTTTTTTTTTGTTTGTTTATATTTTAAGAGTTTTGTTTAGATTTATTTTTTATGAGATTTTTATCTTTTTTTAATGAATTTTGATGATTTGAGATCAATTATTTAATAGTATAAATAATATATGATTAAATATATTTTCTCAAATATATTATAAGATATTATATTAATTTTATTTCATATATTTTATAGCATCATATTTAATAGATATCTCAACAATTGATAAAAATGTAAAATTATTAAAAAAATTTATGATGAAAATATAAAGATGATTTTAGAACTGAACTCGTATATTGTGTTATTAGAATATTAATAATTAATTTTATATTATATTTTAAATTATACGAATATTTATTTTATAAATGTTGTATAATTATTTAAAAGAAATCATTATTTTAAAAAAATAAGACTATCAACGTTGACACTAATAAGTGATTCGGAATGTAAATTTGACCACCGAATTGTGAAATATGAGATTATGCAAAGTCATTCGTTTATTTTCATAAAAAAAAAAAAAGAGAGAGAGGGAGAAAGGCAATATTTCAATGCTGATCCACAAAAAAGATAAATATGTCAAATTGGCTAATCATGCATAAACTTAAATTTCAAAATTGGAATTTTTTTGGTAAACGCCCAATTTGGTTCAGCTGGATAGAATCATGGTCCAATTCCGGTATTGAGGCAGCGTAAGTTGAGTAAGGATAATAGCTATGAGAAGTAAAAATATGAATTTATACTTGACGCTTGAAACATGTATTTGTCACTAGCTAGTAACTAGCTTAAGTATACTCACAAAACAATAGTTGCATATTTTAATTTGAGTTTGAGTTTCATTTCTTTTAATTGTAACTCAAAAAAAAAAAAGTTTAAGTTTTATGCCAAGGGGTGAAAATAAAATATTAAAACCAAATAAAAAGATTTAATTAATTAATTCAATAATTTCAATGTTTAAAGCTAATTAATTAAATAATCAAATTTTAGTTAATTAAACTGATAATTTTTCATAATTTAATGGAATTTTTTTAGTCGAAATAGGCCCATCGTTAAACACCCAACTGAGAGCAGAGGACCCTAATGGCTGTTGAAATTACACTCATCAATATCCCAAATTACTCCATATAGTTTACAAGGGGGCATTCATAACTTACTCAAGTTCAAAAATGCCCGACGAACTTATTCCACGCGCCCCCCGAAGTTAACACAAAAGAAACGTCAACCACGCACTCCGATAGCTTTTGAGCGCGTTTCCCCCAGTACTTTGTCCCTCAGAGTGCGTAGTTTACACCAACGTCAGCCAAGGAGCGTGGTTTTACGCAACAAACATTTTTGTTTCCTTTGATATTTTTAATTTTTCTTTTTCTTGAGCCTACAACGTCATTTCTGCAACTCCATTCCACACGCTCTGTCTCTCTCCCTCTAACGCACAGCAGCACAGCCTCTCCGATCTGAGAACAGGTTAAAGATTGCAGACTAAACCTTAAAATTTGCACAATATTTCGTTTCCTTTGGTTCCTTGTCCGGTCTCCTTGCTCTTCTCTGATCCAGGTAGCTTTTATTGTGCCGTAACAAAACCCTAAGTTTTTCGAGCTTGATATATTAGACCAAAACCCTAACATCTGTCTCATTCCATCTCATCTGGAACTTGCCGATGCCAATAATTTTGTAATCAAGATTCTTTAGTAGTGATTCTTTGTACATATCATGCATTTTCGGCAACAATTTTGGTGATAATGGTCGCATTTGATTTTGGCAATTTTATCAAGGGAATTATTGTGGATTGATCAGGCTAAGAGAATATTTAGCCTTTTCTTTTTGGTTCTTGATTCAAATGGGTTACGGTTTTGAATCTGATTGGATGCCTGTTTGAGCGATGATTAACGGATTGCTTGCCTTAAGTTAGACAAAATTTATCAAGCTAGAATTAGTAGTAGTGTTGTACAGAGATAGTTTTGATGGTGGAGATTAGAGTGATCAGATTGATTTGGATGGTGTCTGGATATATGGATATTGTTTAGCGGGTGCTGGATTTTATTTATGGGCTTTGTTTAGCCGAGATAGCTCCTATCGCAATTGATCCATGTTTGGTTATTGTTAAAATTAAGTAGCGGTAGAATGAGTTCAGAGAATGAAGAGAAACATGAGCTGAATCAGCTTGCTGAAGGAAAGCAGGAATCACAAAAGTAATGCATTTTTATTCTTACGTTTTCTCGTATTGTTTTCTAATATTATTTTCTTCTTATTATTTATTGAACTTGGATGAATGATTCAGGAAATTTAAAATTTCATATACAAGAGATTTTCTATTATCGTTGAGCGATTCGGATGCTTGCAAAAATTTACCTAGTGGTTTCGACCAATCTATTCTAAGGTACGTTGCAGGCCGTGATGTTAAAGGCTGTGTACCATTCACAGTTCTACACAATTTGAAGATAGGGATGTTGGTTTTAGTTGATGTCAGGGAAGCTGTTGCTTTCTGTTGCCATGCGTTCAATCTCATTTCCTTTCTTCGTTTTTTTTTTTTTTTTTTTTTTCTTTCCCTCTCTCCTCTAGTGAATTGGAGGATACTTCACAGGATCGATTCAGAAATTCTGGCAGTTTGTCATCACAAAGTTATAGACGTACTGAATATGGTTCGTCCCCACCCACTAGAGGGGATACTAGTAATTATTCTCGTGGTGTTCATGGAAGGTGGGATAATCGTTCATCTGGAAAGAGTGATCGTGATAGTGACTCACAATCTGATTGGGATTCTGGTAAGATTTCAGATAAATCAGTTGTCTGGTGTAAAATTGTTCTTCATTCGTGAGATTGAGGTAGTTTTCAACCTTCATGCATTGTGGAGGGCATTTCCTATTCCTGCATGTTTTTGGATCAATCCATTACATTTCAATACGTTCATTTTGAGTGAGATGTCAATTTTTCAAAATGAAATATTTTTTAATGGAAACTGGGAGTTTGCTTATCAGGTTAGTGATCCAGATTTCATCATCACTTTTTTTTTTTTTTTTTTTTTCCAATTCTTTTATATGAAATTCAGAATCTATAAGTATAAACAGCCAACTATCAAGAGACATAAGTTTGAGAAATTTATGTGTGAGATATAATTCAAAAATAATATTGCCAAGATTTTAATGAATTCTGAGTTTGTTTAATGCATCTTTGTGATTTGAAAGTATGTTTTTGACTGGCTGAATGATGCATTTTATTGCACAGATTCTGGAAGGCATTATGGCAACCAATCTCGGCGACCTTGGCAGGTTACTGAGCATGATGGACTCCTTGGAAGTGGTTCTTTTCCAAGACCATCTGGATATGCTGCGGGGGCATCAGCTCCAAAGCTTCGAACTAATGATCACTACCAGCTCAATCGGAGTAATGAACCATATCACCCACCTCGCCCTTATAAGGTGAAACTTGTTCTTTTTTTTTTTGAAAGTACACCACCTCTGTAAATAAATAATTATTGGCCTTATGATGCATGATTGGTCTGGATTTGGCCTGTGCATGCATTGCTCCATATCCATAACAACTGAATTGAGTGGTCAGAATTTATTCTGCTAAAACTCTTCTTGAATTCTGCCCTGTAATTCTGCAGGCAGTACCTCACTCTCGTAGGGAAACTAATGACTCATACAATGATGAAACATTTGGTTCTTCTGAGTTCACAAGTGAAGATAGAGCCGAAGAGGAAAGAAAGAGAAGAGGTAATGGTTATATTTTCACAGGATTTTTGGTTGCAATGGTAATATAATGTCTAAATCAATATAAATTTCTTATACGATAACTTGTGATTCAGATTCCTTTGAACTGATGAGGAAGGAACAACAAAAAGCTTTTCAAGAAAAGCAGAAGTTGAATCCAGAAAAAAGTAAACATGACTTTGATATCAGAGAGTTGTTGGATGATCCAAAAGATGAGAAGCGATTTCTGAATAAAAGAGATGAATCAGATGAGCAAGTGATACAACCTCTTCCAAACAATGATTCTGACAAGTCTTCCTTTCCCTCACCAGCTCCAGTATCTAGACCACTTGTACCCCCTGGTTTTTCAAGTACTTTAGTGGAGAAGAATATTGGAACAAAATCTTTACCTCATCCTCAATTATCAGAGGTAGTTGTCTTCTAACTTTTTTTTTTTTTTAATTGTAATTTGTTTGCATTGAAAAGTTGGCCGGCCATGGTAACTTATTCTTTCAACACTTCTTCTGAAAATTATATAGAACAGCAATATCATTTATTGATGTAATAAGTAAAAGCACTGTGGGCATGGGTATCCAATTAGCATGACTAAAAGGGTTTCCTTCCAGCTGTCAGAAACTTTGAAATGTCCCATGCTTACTTTTGCTGCATGACACTGGTTGAAGGAATTAGCATTTTACAGGGTTGCCTTGATTTATCTTTTTTTTTTTTTTTTTTGGTCTTTTGATTCCAATGGTGTTGGCATTTGTTTTGGCTCATTTCCTCTTTCTGGTGCCAATGTTACAATGCAGTTAAATTACAAAATAAAGTTTACTCAGTATTCATGTTGAAAACTATTGCAGACAAGTTGAGAATCCAGTTAGGCAATCTACTCAATTGGACTCAACTAAACCATAATCTTAATGTAGTTTGAGTTTGGCTGTTTGGATCCTTTTCCACCATTTCAAGCAATCTAATGCCACATCTGCTGAAAGGTTTGGAGCTGCTAAATCTTTTTCACTAAATCTGGAGAAGCCAGTTAGGGCAATATCAAGTAATTTTATTTGAATTAAGTTCTTAGATTGGTCTAATTTTTCTGCATTGAGCTCCCGCCTCATATAGATTAATTGCAAATCTACCATCATACATATATGTAGTGGAAAAAATGTTAAAGGAATGCAGGTTTCTTTGGGCCTGTTTCTGGGTTTTTTTCCTATTCTTTGGGCACCAAACTTGTTGGCACTTTGGCTGATACTTGAGTACAAACATATATATGCATGTGTGCATACTTGTATTGTATACAGATGCATTGTTTAAACATTAAGAAGTTGGCAATTTCCTATCATCATCAGTTAAAGGTTATCTGTTAACTGATTCTAAATTTTGATAATTTCGTATCGAGTGTCAAGAGATAGAGTGTTTTGGATGGTGCTTGTATCTCATTAAAACATCTCATTTTTTTTTTCCCTTTCTTCATCTCTGTTTTCTTATTTATTTTCCAATTGCTGTTATCTGTTGCTTTCCTAGTGAATTGATTATACTTTAGTATATGCTGATTGAGTCTTATTATTCTAGCACACCCTAATCCCTTATTAAACATTCTTCTTTTGATTGCATCTGCAGCTTGGCAATGAACTTGAGGGTAGCCTTTTACATGCTAAAGGAAGCCGTTTGTTAAGTGGGACTTCTAATAATCAAGAGGAGAAACAATTTTTAGAACAAATGGATTCAAGGGAGCAGCAATTTAGTAGTCTAAATATTCATGTTTCAGTTAATAAGCAGAGTGATACAAGTTCGAATTCATCATCAGCTTTGGATGCTTCAAGTGAAGCAGTTGGCATGGATAGTCAATATTACAAGATTTCTAAACTGTCAAATGCTTTTGAGGCTTCAAAGAATAGTGAAGTTATCGTGTGTGATGCTAAGGAAGTGAGAGGAAGTAAAGTTGTGGGTGAATCTGGTCCTACTCATTCGACCTCAATCCTAGACAAGCTTTTTGGCAATGCATTGACACTAAATGGTGCTGGCACCTCTAGTTTCATTGAGGTAATTTTGTTTTTCTCTGGTATAGTTCTTTCAGCCCTGCTAGACTCTCTCTCTCTCTCTCTCACACACACACACACACACACACACAAACACACAAGTTCTATTTAAGAAAATAGAATCCTATGTTTTTCTTAATTCTGAGTATTGTGATGGTGCAATTTTCAAGTTTTTTATCCCCTTGATTGATTGGAATTGTGATATAATATCAGAGTGAAAATCTTTCTGCACCTGTTATGGTATTTACTGTATATGTGGACATGAACTAGTATTGGAGTTCTAATTGTTCTCTACTTCTACCATAAAGAACTGATAAGTGAAGATATCTCTTGAACTCTGGATAACTGGAGTTGTGTATCAGTTTGGTGAAGGTGTTGCTATGATACTTCCTAGTCTAGTGTGGTCCACAAAGGTCACAGTGAACACAGGAAGAACCTTATCTGATTATACCACTCTATATGCATGCACAATTCCTGATATACTTAAAATAAAGGCTGCATCTGGTAAGAATCATGGAAGTTCATGCTATGCTGAAGTAAATTTTCTTGCTTAGCACTAGCAGATATTCTAATTTGTAACTACAACAGTGAAGTTAATCAATGTTGGTTGATGGGTTTTAATTATTTGAATGGCCGATCAAAAAAGACACGAGGAAAGGGAGAGGATGTTTAACCATTTGAAAGAATTCGCCCTTTTGTAGAAATGCACAGGTTCACATTGAGCTGATTTTCTCCTCCTCCAAATGAATGATTTTGTTGCTCATCTTGTAGTTGTTCCAAATACTAGTCAAGAAGTAGAGTTATATGCTATATAATTTTGAATTCTTAGCATGAAGTGTCAGAATCTTTCGTAATCTTCTCTTTTGTTGCTCTGCAGCGTCATGATGTTAAAACGAATGACACATGGAGCCCTCACAAAGTTCATTCTTCCAAGTTTGCTCAATGGTTTCTGGAGGAAGGTATTTAGTCTTAATATCTTGGTGTTTGAAGTTCTGGCTGATGCTTGACCATGATCGCTAATTGTATACATTAAGTGTAGCTTATCTTCCAATCTTTTTCCAATTTTATTATTGCAGAGAAAAAACTGACTGATGATCTCTCATCCAGTGGGACCAATAAACCAGTTGATGATCTCTCATCTGGCAGGCCCAGTGATTTGTTATCATTAATTGTTGGTGGTGATAAAAGTGGATCCCAGGTGTTTGATGTTAAAGCTACTGAGAATTTTCCTCAAAGTTTTCCTCTTCAAGGCTCTGGGCTTGCAGATAGGCATGCGACATCTGATTTACTGTCAGTCCCTGTTGAAAATATTGATAAACTAGAGGCCATTCCAGCTGTACTTACATGTGAAGACCTTGAACAGTCAATGCTGTCGGAGATTACTGAAAATGGCTCAGTGTTACAGCCACCTAAGCAGAGCTGGAGTGCCGCTGGTGCTAAGGCTGAACAGCAGAAAACTGATATTGATGATCATGCATCACAGCACCTCCTTTCACTGTTGCAGAAGGGGACAGGGATGTCCACTAATTTAGGAATCATATCTTCTGGCAAACCACAAAATATTTTAGTAGAGAATCTCGATGCTGCACTTTGTAATTCCAGAGAGGCAGATGCTGAAAACATGCCTGATGCAGGCAGGCCTTTGACTCTCGAAACACTTTTTGGAACTGCTTTTATGAAAGAACTGCAGTCCGCAGGAACACCAACTTCTGGCCTTATAGACTCAGTCGGATCAATGAGAGTTGAGGTTTCAAAGTCTTCATTCCCCGGGATGGATGATGATCTCCTTTCTTCTACAGGCAGCATATCGAGTCATGGAAGTAGTGTTCTACCATCAAACCAGAGGCAACGCATGAGATCTGAAAGGATTGAAGATCAATTTTTAGGATTTGATCCTCAAAGAGAAGTGGATCCATTACATCGTCGAACTGAATTTGGACCTAAGCTTGTTGGCTTGGATGGGTCTGTTGAGATTGAACTTCCTGAAGAAGCTAGCTTGATTACAGTTAGTGACCCTCTCAATCTCCAGAATAAAAACTTTGTACATGTCAGGAACTCAGCAAAATCTGAATTATTATCCACTTCAGAGACAGCAGTTGACATTGCCGAAAAATTAGCTGCTTTGAATTCTGTATATCGAGATGAAAGACCTATTATAGGAGGCCAAAAAAGTTCAGTCTATCTTCATGGTCCTTATGATGCAAGGGAACCCGATGTTCATTTTCACAAGATCCATGGCCAGCCATCTTCTCCACAGATTCATCCTCAGTTGAATCAAGGAGGATCAATGTTCCATCAATTAGAATCTCATTCTTCTAATACTAATGCTCAGATGAAATTCTTGGCCCCAGAGAACATCATTCACCATGATCCTCCTAATCATCAATTTCCTGCAAATTTGCTTCGGCCGCCTTTCCATCACCCCAACACTGGACTTACTGGATTAGATCCTAATCCACATAATCCTATGTTACAACAAATGCATATACCTGGTGGTTTTCCTCCATCCCACCTACTACGTGGATTTCCCAGAGGTGGACCTTTACGTCCTCATCCTAACGATCAAGTGACTGGGTTTATACAGGAACCAAATCCGATGCAAGGATTTCCTTTTGGTCAAAGGCAGCCTAACTTTGGTGGCCTTGGAATTCCACCTCAAGGTAAACCACTTAGCACTCCTTTTGCCTTCTAACTGTAGTTAGTTTTGGTTAGTTCCAAAATTAAACTGTCTTGTACCTCTTTCGTTGCTGAAGATTTTCATTTAACAGGGATATCCCTCCCTTTTTTGGACTCTGTCCTCACTGTTGCATGTCGTCAGTGTCTGAATTATGGTGGATTTACGTAGATTTCAATTACCAGTGTAAACAAGCCCAGAGTTGATATGTCTACGCCAGTTTGATATATGACTAGTAACTGGAAGATTTCCTCCAACTTGGAACTGTAATATAATTGCATTAAGTATTTTCTCCATTTGGAGTTTCAGTAAATACCCACTTTTCATGATTGTGCTTTATTGCACCTTTCCAAAGATGCGCCTTCAGCTAGATGTTTTGCGCACAACCACATCTCATGTTTTTGCTGAGGTGTCTGTTGTTGTTCAATGTTGTGGACTTTCATCATCAAGCATGATAATGTTGCTGTAGTGCAAAAAGTTCTAACATTAGCTGTTCTTTGATTATCTTCATTCTTATTCTTTTATCTTGATGTATGGTTCAGCTTCTGATGCTAGCGTTGGAACTCATCATCCAGAGGCATTCCAAAGGCTCATTGAGATGGAACTCAGGTCAAACTCTAAGCACATTCTTCCCTTTCCCACAGCCAGCCATAGTCAGGGGATACAAAGTCATGAGCTAGACATGGGTTTTGGGTATAGATAGTAAAATTTAACTACGGTTGTGTATAAGGTGATGTTTTTGTGATCTCATGCTCAGAGCCACCTTGGATGGGGCACTGGGTTTAATGTGCTTCTTCAGTAAGGATTACCTTTGGTTGATGTAATTAATGGCTCTTTACTTGAAATTGGCATTCAGTTGGGTTTTGACTTTCCTTTAGCTTCACATTTGAAACCGAACCCCAAAAGAGCCTGATATATGACAAGACTTTGAGAAGTCCTTTTGTTGCTGGTCAAGGAACAAAGAAGTTACAGCAAGCAGACCCGTCTATATACTTTACGCTTTAACTTCACTTTTTCATGGGTTTGGTCCTCTGATCTTTTTGTTTTTATTTTGTTTTTCTACAGTTGAATTCTATAGTTTAGGCAATGTTTATGAATAGATCCAATAAAAAAAATTTTGTTTTTTAAAATTTTCATGCTGTTTTAACCTCGTCTTACTTATCCCATCTACTTGTGCATGTTCAAATTTTGGGTTAGACTATTTGCGCACGTTCAATTGCCGGATAAGATTATTTAGGCATGTTCAAATTTGGATGTGAAGTATTTCGAATAAATTCACTCGCTCCGAGTGAAATAATCAAGATGGTCGGCAAATCTGTCCTTGATTTTAGTGAGTTAGCCGATGGAAGCATTTGGTGGGAACTTTTCATCGTGAATCTCTTATTTGGTATGAAATAGCTTTGTTCCATACTTTGCCAATATATGAGAGCCGTGTTACATAGGGCCAGTTATCACCTTGGCTGGAAAAACTGATTCCAATTCCAATCATTAAGCAAAATTTAAGAATAACTGAATATAGTATTCTAATGCTATTTTTAAATCAACTAATAATAACTTTAGCATTATTCCTCAAAGAATAATAATTTTCAATTTTACAATAATTTGTAGTTCACTCTTAAAATATATTCCATTCACATAACTATTTTTAAACATTACATAAAAATAAGTTTAAAGAAAATTAAAGAGTGAAATATAAATGAAAATAAATAAATAAATATTATTATTTTTCAACTCTAAATTAAGAATTTAAAAGTGATATAATAATTTTAAGTAATTTATATTAATTAATTTTTTATTTATTTAAAAAATTTTAAACAGATTTACATTTTATTTCATATTTTTATTATCATTCTCATTAAATGTCTGTTTAGTTTGACATTTATTCATTAATATTCAGCAATTGGGCATTTAAATGCTAAAAAAATATTTAATAAATATCAACATTCAATATTACAATTTAAAAATTAACATTAAATATTTAAAAAATATAATTGAATGCTAAAAACTAATTATTTTAGTATTTAAAATATAAAAACTGAAATTTGATTTTTTTTATTAATATTAATTTTATATTTATTATTATTATTTACTGTTATATTAATTTTATATTTCATATAAAATTAATTAAAATATAATTTATATCAAATACTTTACATTTATTAATTACTTACATACAATTCATCTTTAATCACTAATGGACGCTGCTACACCAATCAAGCTTAACTTTCCGTTTCACCTTAAAAAAAAAGTTCACTCCGCCCTAAAAAAAGCTCAAATGTAATAACTAATTTCACATGGACAGCAATTAATCGAATTCGCTAGGTGAAAATCTGATTTACCAATTAACTGTGAAAGGCATAACTCAAGGAACCGATATGGCCCAATGAATAGGATTTACATCTTATTCATTCCTCCATTGGGTTGAAAGCAAAAAGTTCAATAGCTATTGATCGTAGCAACAGAAGTATGAAGTGCCAGAAAAGAGTGCACAATTCTACGACAAAGCTGTCGCATCCATATTGATTCGTACATAACGCCTAATATTATCCTCCCACGAACAAAACTTGAACACATCTTACAATAATGTACAGTAAAAAACTCACGCTCAAAGCTCTTTACAAGATGGCCTCTGGTTCGTAACATCTAAAGATAAAACTAATCGACATATCCAAAGAGCGATGTGTATGCATATACATTAAGACGCTACGAACTAACAGAGCTAGGAAAAGTACTGGTCCTATATCACACAGACATATTTACACGCTTCTCTGACATTCCACTTGTATGGAATATGATCTACTAGACAATTTTCCTGCACCTTCGCATTCACTGTTCTGATCAGGCAGTGGCAGTGGATCCATGGGAAGACAGGAAATTCCAAGCCATCATTATGCCCATAATACAGGAAGTCAATTTTTTTTTTTTTCACCCTTCACTTCTTTCGGAGTGGAAAAGGCGCTCTGATTTTTATCAGAACCAATATTACTGAAACAACCACCAGATTTTGCATTCTCAGTGTCAACATCATACGATGCCAGCAATCTTCTCTGCATAAATTTCATAATCTCGAATAAATGAAAATGCAATAACCACAACAACATCCAGGTGCCGAAAAAGGTAATTAATGTTAACTACTATATTTTTAGCAATGGGAGTACAAAATCCAAGTTATCACAACAGATCATCTGCAAGACCAAAAACATGCAACACTATCCCATAATGTTGCTAGTTAAGTAGAACAGTATTCAGGCAAGAAAAAGAGACAGGTGCAATCATTAAAAATGAAAAAAGAAATTCAATATCATATGTTCCAATAGTAAATGTGGAAATTTCTTTTTTAAGAGCAATAAGTCCTTTGTATTTTATTGATATCTCAGTATACCCCAAGTAAGAAGTAACTTATACAGAGTAAAATCCCTAAAATGGAAATCGAGTACCTCACGATATAATAAAGTCCTTCAGAACATCACTTTTTTTTTTTTTACAATTTTAATTTGAAATCTGAACTTCATCATACAATTTCACAATTTAACTCGGTCAAATTTGTTTTATTTTCAGTAAACCAATGTCCAAAAAATTCTTGTATTTTTAGACCCATTTGCAATTCTTGAAAATTCTTAGTTTTATTAATTCACTTCAATTAGGATGACAATTATAGTGTTCATTACACCTTTGTTTGATATTTCAATGGCACTTAATTTGTCAGCCAGAATATTTTTTGCAGTTTGGGTATTAGCTAGCAGAGAAGGAACTAGGACTAAAAGATAGGGAGGCCCAAAGTGAAATGGAAATCAAAATATAGGAGGCCAAAGTGGAATTGAGGGGTTAAAGTGACATGGAAATTAAACAATAGGGTTCAAAAGTGAAGTGTGCCTACTGATTTTTTTTTTTTTTTTTTTGACTGGTGGGTATGGGGGGGCCCTCTCCTTGAATCCTTCCCTGCTAGTTAGCAGTACAGATTTTCTGGTTTTAAACTGGAGAATAAACTATTATTTTGCAAGTAATATTCTTGGATGGTAATATTGCAATGTCTAATACAGTCATAATTTATTTATTTCACAAAGAATGGTCCCACCAGAAGAAAATATATGTTCCCAAAAAAAAAGAAAAGGTTGAGTGAAATAGGAAAAGAAAGGGAAGAATGAAAAACAAAGGAAAGAAAAACAAAAACAAAACAAAACAAAATAAAAAGAAGAAAAAGAATGAACAAGCTTTGCGAAGTAGGCACTCACATGATCCTCAAACTCAGGACTCGTCAAATTAATGGCAAGGTTTCTCATCAACAGCAATACCTGGAAAATAGACAAATGGTAACTCCTGAGTAAAAGACCATATCTTCTATATATATATATATATATATATTAAGTGAAACCATACTGCTGAAGGTAATAAAATATAAGTACTAAAAAAATTAAAAATGACATACTGTTTCTAAATTTATTGGGTCCATCTGCTTCAACCTCTGCAAATGATCACTGGCATTGGGGTCAAAGACACTGCCAATGAAAGTGTACACTTGTGCAAAATCTGGCATAACTGCATTTTTTACCAGAATAAAATTATCATGCACATAAAGTCAGGAAAATAAAAGAATTTTCAAACAGAAAAAAAAAATGCATGTAATATCAGCATATTCCATCCGATATACAATTCAAAGAGGGAGGCATGGGGGGAAGGGGAAAAGGGGAAGAGGAGGGGGGGGGGGAGGGTGTGGTTCACATAAAGCTATTTCAATTAGGTGGACAATAAGCTGCAAAATGAAAAGCTTATTGAAAAACTAATACAGTATGAATGTCTTTGTAAATTGTCAAGTTAGATGAGCATGCTAATGAGTGGCAAAATAAGACAGGATGAATTTTAGGAACCTGATAACAGGAATAAGGAAGAAGATGGTAGTGAAATGAGATTATTTTTTTACACTTTCATAATAATGGTAACCAAGCCTCCCTTTTGGGAGGAAAAGGCTGAAACAGTTTCAACATCCTGTTCAGTGACGAGATGCTTCATGAGCAGGCACTAGATTGAGTTACGCACAATGAACAAAAAAAAAACAAAAAAACAGTGATACAGTTGTTCTGAATGGAGAAAAACATGGGTCAAACTTAAATTCAGTTGCTAAGTAATTTTGTTTGAGAACAAAGAGAGCAAGAGAGCAGAGTAGGCAATCATCCACAATAAATCTTAAGAACATTTTGTTTTACATGAAGGCATCATAATTGTCACTGTGGTATGTAATTAGGAGATCTGGCATTCATGTTGTTATTTGTATCAGTATCACATTAAGCACATGTGACTAACCTCTCATTGGCTTCGGTTGATTCCCTTGATCAATTATTTCACTAGCATGCCATGTCCTTGGGGTGCTTTCATTGCTACTGCTGTAGCAACAATTATTTGCAATTGCTGGTGCATCCAGTCCCACATCATCTAAAAAAGATATGATTTACAACATTATTTTAGCATGATGAAGGAAGAAAGGGAGTCCTTACTGAGAGAACGTGAACAAATGATACCTTTAGTCACTTGCGGAACACTGACTGGTGTGGCTGCGTTAAAACTCCAGGATGTCAAAGTTGCATCAGTAACTGGGTTTCCAAGAACTGATGATGAATCTGTCCTGTAAATGTATCCAGGCTCTAACGAAGCAGAAGATTGAAATGGGCCATTCACTTGCGATACAACTGGAATAATTAGAAATATACACACAAAAAGGTTCAGTGAAATTAGAAGTCTCTTGATAACCTAACAACTGCAACCCAACCCCCGCACCCCCCCCCCCCGCAAAAAAAAAAAAATCCCTTCTCTTCTCTCTCTCTTTCCCTCCATAAATAAAACAAAGAGAGGGCAAGCTGATGGTGAAGAAAGAAAGGAACAAAACAAGGGTTGACCATTCTAACCAGTTTTAGGTGCCTTTTGCGGGTAAGGATGCGCTGCTTTTCTCTTTGGCCTGGGAGGAGGTACATGTTCACTTGTTCCATTCTTCTGAACCTTGAGGAAGTATTTCTGCGCATGGCTACGTATCTGCCAAAAACATGTATTAGGGTCAACATGGAAATTTATGTAGACATATAAAACTAATGCAAAAATAATTAACAAAAAACATATAAGAGCAGCCCTACAGAGCCAAAATAAGAAATGACTCCAACATTGTCAATTATCTTGCATCAGTACAATACGAAATGTTAATTATTTAAAAATTTTGCTGGTCGATAGGTGCAAAAGATGTTTATTTTAATCACTCCTTTATTATAGAACCATAACCATATTGACCCAAAGCAAACCTAAAAAACAAAAAATGAAATAGCAAAATGAAGATTAATTAAGCCCAAAGAAGAGTTAATATCTGACATCAATACATGTGCAGCAACTATTTTCCAAAATTTTATAGATTTTCCCATCATTTTGAAGAAGTGTCGAGGTTTCATACCTATGTTCAAGTATCTTATGTTCAGGTTCTTCAAGGAATATTAAAGAGTTGAAGTAACAATGAATAACTAGTTTTTTAGGAAACTAGATAGTCAAAACTTTAATATTCGAAAATACCTGGATGACCGTCTTTGATCCAACAAACGCTTCAATCTTCTTCCAATCCCTATCAAATCTGTAAACAGCAAAAATAAATAAATAAATAAAAAGAAGGAAATATTTGAATTAGTACATACGATTCATTCTAAAACAGCAAATAGAAAGCATTCTTTAAAATGACAAGAAATTGATCATCAGTATCGCATTGGAGCTGCAAAAACACTTGGAACGAATCCTATTCTGTTCTATGAGTAATCCACGCACAAAGAAAGTTCCAGAATCAATACCGATTATTAGTTCTCAATTTTCTTGCTAATACAACACACAAACAGAAAATTGAACCGACTTACAGTTGAAGAGCTTCTAGAAACTTGTCGTGCTCCTGCTCCGTCCAGTTCTCTCTAGACTTAGTAATAGTGTACGGTTTCCGGATCTTCTTATTCGGATCATCGGCAAACGCGGCCTTATTACCCCCCACACTTACCGCAACATTAGCCGTCGTCGTATTAGCAGAACTACTACTACTAGTAGTGGTCGTAGTAGTTGCCACGTGGTGGGGCAGTGGAGAATTGAGACCAGGAAGTCCCATACTCATGGGATCCAACATATAAAAACCCTGCGCTGGGTTGGGGTTCACCGACACCATAACCAAACACTATCAAAACAAAACTGTCTTCCTTTCCCTTGAAACGCTACCGTTTTCGCTTCCCGTTCCGCCTTCTTTTTTTCTTTTTCTTTTCTTCTCTGTTTTTTGGGTTTCGTCGTTGATTAGACTGACTTGGACGAGAGGATTTTTATGGTGGCTTATAACTAACCAGAAAGAGTTTTTAATTTATATAAATAGAGAGAGAGAGGGGGGAGAAATGGTGTGGTGGTGGAGGAGGTGGTGAGGTTTAAGACGAAATCAACCTTACCAGCTTGCATCATTGTACACGTGGCAGGATACTGTTGTCTGGATCGAAACCTGGGGCATATCTGCGTAGGGCGCGTGGCAATTCCCATGTTAAAAAAAATTAAAATATTATTCCCGCGGAAATTGACTTTCCTTCCTCACCGGACGCAGGTCAAATTTTGGTTAGAGCAAATATAATTTAGGTCTGATTTTCAGGCGAAAGAGGTTGCAGCAAATCTCGGATTTATTACTAACGAATAGGGAATCAACGATATTTTACAATTATGAGCGTCTTTTTTTTTTTAATAGATTTTTTAATATTCAACTCATGCCTTTGTCCAAACTCATTATTGATTTACTAATAATTTCTCTAATTTCATTTGTATAAAGTGTAAAAAAAATTTTTACCATTTACATTCATGACAAAATTGAACTTTTTATTTGTTACATCTTCTATTAATGGATGTTACTATATATTCCCAGTACTAGTTGGAGCCTTCAAATCCGAACGGTCGTAACCATTTAGGATAATACCACGTGTGGTGCTGGGGATGAAATTACCCCTGCATCCATCCTTTCTAGGGCATACCGGCAAAGAGTGATGCTTCAAGGTTCGAGCGAAGCCTCTAGTATGGTCCAGAGGGTTTCCATTTAGGTAAAAAAAAAAAAAAAAAAAATCCAAAACCTGAGTATATATTGTTAAAAAAGGACGATTAGCTTCATTAAAAGATTGGCAGGGAAATTAATCACAAATAAGCATATGATTAGAAGTGGTTTACTTGGTTAATCCGTGCAAGTTTACCAACGTAATTTTACTAGGAATTATCCTAGTAAGAACCGATAGAAGTTTTGGATGCTTGAGAGGTTTTGAAACAGTCGCAATCAATCATGGTTCGTCCCTTCACCTGTTCACTGATGGGAGTACGCTTAAAGAAATGAAAGGAGCACATATACTTTCTTTTTTAGGTATTGCGAAAATGTCATTAATTTATCACGGCATTATTTATGTACATGGTACTTCTTCGTCTTTTTTTTTTTTTCTTTTCTTTTCTTTGTTTGCATAATCCAAAAAAAGAATAGCTTCCAGTAATTTGGGCATATGTAAAATATGAATCTTTCAATTATGTACGCAATGGTTTATGGTAATTAGAAATAAAAATTTTGACATGAGTTTATCATATGTATCGTAAACGTGCAAGGATTTCATCTTTTTGCAAGGGTGCAGACGTGGGACTCCATGAACCATGTGGATTGTCATGCTATGGGACCTTCAGGCACCCTGGATTTCGTACTTACACCCCATCCATCTTTCCCCAATGGCTATATTACGCAAAATCCCAAACACGCCAACTCTTAGGAAAGAACTGGCCAAGCTCTAATAGAGGCTACCAAATCTTCCTGTTTCAGTTAAATATCTTCCTCTTTCTCCTGTCCTTTTGTGGCCTCTGATAACCATGTGATCCCATCCAGTCAATTTTGTTACTTCTCCTTTGCAATCTTCCTTTTTTCTCTTCGTGATTTTGTTGGCTGGTGGACAATTACTGAATCTAATTCCTCTTCCACCCTAGAAAACCATTGAGGTTTTTGTATTTTGAATATAGACCATGTGTTATTTAGACGTCAAGACAGTGAATACTTTGTCAACCTGTAAAATGATTCGGTTTTTCGAACCCAAATTCTTCTGCCATGAAGTGCCTTGAACCATTTACCGTAGGTTGTAATACCAAGGAATCATGACTTCAAGTGATTGTGTCTGTTAGAGGTTTAGATGTCTGTACAGAAACAATATAAACACCCGCAGAGATAGTCCAGTTCGCCAAAAAACAGAAGATCAACTTGTGACAATCCTTACTATCAAAACCACTCCAATTGAACTTCAACAACTAATCAATAATAATCCGTTCAAAGAAACCAATGAAAACTTTCTCATACATTACCAGTTGCATTGATTTATCATGAGGCCAAACAACCCACAACTGAATTCCTCCTACAAAGCGAGTAAGATCTCAGAAAGAAGAAAGAGAAACGATAGTAAGATACCGAAAAGAGGAGAAAAAGAATGATTTACAAATTGTTTTGAGGCACAAATTTCAGAAGAATGATGAAATGGCAGGAAAAAAAGTCATAAAGGTTAGATAATCTTCACTCTCACAACCTAATCTAGCCAACGAATAACTCCATCGTCTTCCCCTACAGCTGCCAGAACCTCAATGCGCACATCCAAAATAGCCTGCAGTGTTTCAAACAAATCAAGCAATTAAGAGAAAGAAAAGGTGGACAAGGAGGCGAAGGAAACTTAAAGAGAGAAGGGCAATCAATAAAGACAATAATGGTGTTTATCAGAATTTCATACACTGCTCATGTATATTAATGATTTTATGCATAAAACTAATGGGAACAATCAAACAAGCATAAAAAACAAATATAATCCTACCAATTGTTAAGAACAGGAATTCAAGATAGTCATATACGTACATGTATGTTTTGGGTGCACAGTCACTGAGTCCAGACAGTTTTTGCTACTTAATCCTCGAGATTTAAAATTAAATGCATGCAAAATTGACAATGCAGCCAGTGCCAAAATTACTACTTACCAAATGATTTCTACAGTTAACCAGCCGACATTCCTCCAATGAACCCTCCAACATCCAAGTCTCCCAGACATCAAAGCTGTGGCTAGCAAATACAAATTCCATTCTTCTGTTAATCTGCAATTCAAAGATAAATATTAAACTTAATTACTACAGCATTATCAGTATATTGAGCAAGTTATTCATTGTGTTTCAATTATGCCAAGAGATCAGAAGACATGGAAATTCTCTTCAGCCAATTCTTTCTTTTTTTCTTTTTTTATTCACTGCAATAAAGAAACATCAAGTACTGGATATAATGATCAGATGCATACAACTTTTTCTTTAAAGACTAAACAAACGCTCCCACATACAGTAGCTGATCCAAAGTCAGACCATACAGTTGAACTATCAACTTCCTAAAGTGGAGCAATGAAAAGTATAGATATACACCAAATTCAATGTTTCACTATTTCAAAATAAATATGGAGATTAAAGCCTATCATTCAAGATGTTCAAAGAAGGTCCAGTGATATTGCATCAACCAAGTGATTATCAGATACTGTAGTCCAAAACATTATCCTCATTGGTACTTTTTTTTTTTTTTAAAAAAAAAAAAAAGAGGTTAGAGCAGAACTTTAGGTGCACTCTCCAACAATTTGATTTTCCAAGAATATAAATTACCTGCAACAACTTTCCACCTGCAGCAAACGAACGCAATCCAATAGTGTCCTGAAGAAAATATGCTCATATAAATCCCTTATTTAACCAATCCATTGGAATTATGCCACAGACTAACATGAACTAAAGGGAGGAAAAAAAACCATGAAGCTTTCAGCCATACACACCCTGTTTCTGAAAACAACAAGGAATTGCGTTGCAGGATCTCTTTTTGTTACATTTGACATGGTATCCAGAAACCAACCACCACCTTTAATTCTCTGCCTTGCAACAAGGAGAGCAGGGCGATCTCTTGCACATAAAGCGATAACATACCCATCTTTCAGTAGGTCACCAGATTTTCCAGCGAGCTTCTTGCCTGATCTTAAAAGCTGGTCAGAAGGTGATTCTTGCATTGGTTCTATGGGTGTTTTCCTACTTCTTGAGTCTTCAGGGGAAGCAAACCGTGAACTAGAACTTAGAATTTGATCAGTACCACTCATAGCAGTATCATCGTCTCCATTTGAAGTACTTTCTTTTTCTAACTGAGAAGGATCATCTGATTTCTGCATGGATTTTTGACGGCCATGTCTTTTTTTGGCCTTCTTACCTGATCTGCTGCGTCTTCCTTCGGACCTTATAGCTGTAGTTTGAGACAAGCCAGAACCCTGAGCCTGGCTAGGAGATTCTGTTGATTGGTTAATGCCTTTCTTACGGGAGCTTGCTGGATTTACCTGAATATCATCTGTCAACTGTTCACTAACAGAAGCCTGCAGAGAACTTTCTTTGACTTGTTTGAGAAATTCTTCACTTTCCTCCTCCTCCTCCTCCTCAGAGATGATGTCCTTCGGTATAACCCCATCAAAGAAGAAAGACTGCAATAAAGAGATAGCTTTTTCTCTTATCTCCATCCACACTTCTTCACTGTAATCTGCACTTCGTGGAAGTATCAATACATTGGGCATCTCTTTCACCTGAAGCAAGGGTAATGATGCAAATTAATGAGACTATAACACATTCTCTAAGTTATATACTGCACAGATTTGCATCAGATTCAAAATCTAAAGCAAACAGCATTGCAAGCATTATAAAATGTTGCCAGGTGTTTGTAGCACCTAAAAAGCTTAATAGGTACCATGTGGCTTCTAAGTAAGAAAAGCAGGGCATAGGAGCTTGTTCCCCTCTGAAACAAATTATGTTTTGTTTCAAATAAGATTTTGCATCTGTTATCTAGCAAAATCAAAATTAAAAATATATTTTAGGAAGCAAGCAGCTGAATCAAAACAAGGCTGGCCTCTAAATAAGAAAAGCAGGTTGCAAATATATATATATATATATATATATAAGGACGCAAGCAGCTGAATCAATATAAGGCTACAAAAAGCAATTTAAGAAAAATGATTTCTGCAAAATTCAGTAATAATTAATTAGGAGAATTGCTTTTTAATTTTCACATGTATATCACATTTACTCTCTTCTTGTTACATTTTTTCTCTAGCAAAACTAAAATTTGTGCAAGTAATTTTTACGAAGCAAGAATCTGAATCAAATGAAGCCTGGAAAAGGCAATTTTTTTGAAAAAGCAAAAAAAAAAATATATAAAAAGCAATTATTAGCTACTTCTGAAAATTGCCTTTACTTTCCTCATATGGAGCAAAATTCACATATATACCAGTTATGCTTCCTTATTACTGCTTTTGCTTTAATCAACTGAACTAAACTAACCATTAATCCAGAGCTCATTGGGGTTGACCAAAAGAATGAAGCTACTTTTTTTAAAGCGAAAACTGAGTCAACCAAATAATAGTTAATTACGCATAAGGACATCAGTGAGAACGGAGATGATTGAGGACTTGCATATGATATGAATGAGTTATGAAGCCACATACAAAAATCTAATGTTAACAACATTTTTTGAAAAAAAATAAGATAAAATTGCAACATCTATATTTCAATAAATTTCTTTCAAAATTGGCAGATTAACTCACAATTGTGATATGCAATCCAGCATCGAATATTAGGCTGGCTGCTCTATTCTCCAAGCAACAGAATATTTGAAACGAAACATCTTAAATACATAACATAATCTACAATATCGATTTTACATCCAGAATTTTCATCGCACTAAGTAATTCTTCAGCAGATTAAGATCCATGCTATTTTTGCATTGTTAGATAGGTAGACACACTGCAATACAAGCACATCTGACATGCAGACAGAACAGTCGTGTGGACACACACGCACACATATTATACATTCAAATGTTTACTAATTATTTTCTCGAGAATCATGCACCCAAAAAACTAACTAAAACGTACCCATGCTTCCATCCACTGTGGTCCTTCAGCTCCATCTAGAGCACAGCCAGCCAAGGTCCCATCAATCAAAAGCTGCTTCAAGGCACAGTCATCCAGTAGCTGACTGCTGCCCGTATTCACAAGAAATGCCCCTATAAGGAAATAAAAGATTTCTTCCCATCATAAGTTCAAAGAGAATCATATGAATTTTTTTAAAGTTCTCAAAATGATAAAAGTAATATACCTGGCTTTATATGATGCAAACATTTGGCATTAATGATCTGAACTGTTTCATTTGTTAAAGCACAGTGAAGTGAGATAAGATCACTTGCAGCTAGTAAATCATTAAGAGTATCCATTCTTCGAGCTGCAGGTGGAAATCTTATGGAAGACCTACTTACTTTTCCTTTCCCCTGCACAAGCACAGTTCAGGCCAGATGTTTACAGGAAGCAAGAGCAAGCCCAAATGAAAAGAACAAGTACATACACAGAAATTAAAAACTAAAAAGTACACACTAGCAATTCTGATGCAGTAAATAATATGGTAATATTTCAACAATTCAAGTTCCAAAAAATTGAGGCTGAATCCCGAGCAAATTGTTCCCTCCAAACGGCATGATAATCACATCTCAAGCTTATAAAATATCATGTTAAAAAAAGTGGTAACACATTATATACCCAATCATCTCACCATTTTAAGCAAATGGTCTTGGCATGATCTAATGGCTGTAGCATATCCAACACGACCTCAAACCAAATACTACTTCAAGACCATAACAGCTCAATGTATTTCAGATATTGAATTGCTAAACAGCACCCTACGCTCAAAAGTTTCCCAATACAGATCCTAAGCACCAATTCAAAGCTCATTTCTCAGCGGTACACTCATCAACTCGATTAAGAAACAAAATGATATAAATTCATTGATTTTACTTTCTATTCTACTAGTTATAAGTCACATTCTTCTTTTCTTTTTACCCTAATAACCTTGCAGTTGCTGACGAATTTAACCCTCAACAGAACTAAATATCATTCCACGTTGCATAACTTATACCTCATGAACGTCAAAATAAAGCACACTCATCTTGAAAGCCAAGCTCCTCGTAGCCAACGACCTCGCCGATGCAGATCTACCAACGATCCCTAAAACCAGTCCTCTACATCTCCTCATTCCTCGACACAGCGGCTGCACCGAGCCGAGCCATCCCGAAGCAGAAAGCGCGTGGCGGGACAGCAAATGCGTCCGGCGCAGCAACCCAAGGAACAAAGCCATCACAGTGTCAGCGATCTCCTCGGCCCGCGACGCGTCCACGTGGACAAGCCGGAGCCCAAGGTCAGCAGCGAGAGCCGAGTCGATGGCGTGGTCAGCGGAGCCTAGGCATAGAATGAGCTGGTAAGGACGGAGGCGGCGCTGGGCAGCACGAGGGAGGTAAGCGAGAGAGTGAAGGAGCACGGCGGAAGCTGATTCAATCTTGCCATCAGATAGGCAGCTGAGGGGCACGTGCTCGACAAGTGCGACGCCAGCTAAGCAGTCTTGCTCGACGGCGCAATCTTCGATGCAGTTGAGAGTGACGACTGTAGGGAGCGGTTGCGCAAGGTTGTTACGATGGGACATTGTAGCAGAGGATGCAATAATATTATTGGTATGTAAGGTTAGTGTTGTGGTGGAGATGGTGGTTAGGGTTTAATGATGTAAATTTGGGCATTTGCGTGTGGTTTTTTGGTACAAAGAGGAGAGTTTGGTTAGCGACATGAGATGATGAAGCGTCGTTTTAAAGTGTTGGGCAACGGCTCCGGTGCTTCGGGAGTCAAAGAGAGGTTGAAATGTCCCCCCGCGAGACCTTTTAGATCCCACCCCCCCACTCTTCTTTTTTATTCTCTGCTGCGACACTTTTCCCAACATTTGCCCTTGACATACTTTGAAATGCCACTCCTGTCCTAACTTTTGTCTGCTATAATATTCGAATTTTGATACAATATGCTTTGCTATTTTGTTGTAGAAAAATGTGGAGTTTTCAACGGGCTTCCTCGTTGTCCGTTTCTGCTGGGAGTTCTCTCAAACAGCAAGCAAAAAGGTACAGTTTGTAGTCAACGACCAAAGTTTGAATTTCTAAATTTTGAAGTGTTGTGGAAGCAATCCCTTTGGTACAAAAATATCCTAAAACTGGAAATCACAACACGAGCATAGCAGCTTTTGATGTGTGCTACTGTTAGCCACTTAATTCTCATTGGCATCGTAAGGCTGTCGAACGCTGTGGAAACAAGGCTTCTCATTGGCATCGCAAGGCTATCGGACGCTGTGGAAACAAGGCAGTTTCGATCAATTAAATTGTCTTTGCTTGAAGGCTACCTGACCAGCATTTGCAAGGGCGGCCAAAAAGCCACAACAATAGACTGAGACATGCTGGCTTAGGAATTGACCAACCAGGCCAGGCAGACGCAGACTAAGAGCTTGCATAGGTGGTCACAGCAATTATCCTAGCTGGACACATGTAGGCAGGCTGGAGTGCAAGTCTGACAATTACCTTGTTGGCAAGAACAATTTTTGTTCTTCTTATATGGACCTCCGAGATTGGCCTATGCAGTTGAAGATGTCAGCTGCCTTTGTAATAGGTGCTGCTTATCCCCTTTTATAGTAATTTCCATGTTAACCATTGCCCATGTGTTTATATGGCAGATGTGTGCAAGAAATCATCCGTATGGGAAGTTCTATTGTAATTTCGTTTATCGTTCGGTGTAATTATTGAGAATAGTTTCCTCTAGTTATCAGACTTTGGCCAACTTCACATTGTTATTTTAGGTGTTGGCAAGTTCCAAACCTCCATTATTGTTTTGTGGAAGCTTTGAGTGGTGAACCAATCCGATTTAGTTGCAACACAGACTCTCGTTTATGTGCTTTTATGCCTCCTAAAAATCACCCCGGTGACAGCTGCCAACATGCTGCTCAACTTTACAGTTCAAAACAAGGTAGCAAAACATACATCACTGCAATAAAAGGACTCATTATCAGTTGTGGAAAAAACCTAACATACAGCTTTCAACAAATTAATGAAAATTTGGACATGTCGAAAGACAGAGTAAGCCTGATTACAAGAAAACAAAACTGTGACCCACTTCCTAAAGAACAGAAAAAAAAAAAAAAGATACAAGACTCTACAGGACTATATGATATGGACGCATGGAAGCAAACCAACACCCCACACAAATTCACGCTGGCTGCTGAACATGTATGCATTTCTTGCAGGTTCATCGAATGATCAAACGTGCTTTCAACCCCCTCCCATTTTGAATCTCAACTCATCCAAATGTTGAACCAAATTTGGAGCTCCTTACAACTCCCTTTTTGAACAAACAAATGCAATGGTCTAATAAACAGCCATAGCAATAAGATGGAGAACTTTCAGCTGCCTCGCATTTGTTCATAGCAAGCTCATTATATGATCAAAGAACTTGACTACCATACAAAAATACTGTACAGTTTCCACTCCACCAACCAAAACTCATGCTTTACATATCAAAGTTATGATATTAAGTGTTTCTTATTTCGTTGCCACAATATTGACATTTTCCAATCTTGCTTTAAAATTCTGAAAGACTTCTGCCTCTTTCTACTAGAGCATGGTAACATATTATTTAATCAAAATTATTCTGTTCAGGAAAACCTCCTCCTAAAATTCCGGGTAGTTGCTTGATATGAACGCATAAGCAGCCCGACACCTATTCCAATTCCAAGGCACATGCCAAGGCCAATTCCAACACCAACTCTAACCCCAGCATTAAACCATGAGAGTTGACCATCCTCACCATAATTCATGTCTTCTGAGTAGTATCTATTACCAATTTTCCAATCTGACTCGCACTCATCGCCATCCATCTCAGTAATCTGCATAAGCAGCCAATGATGAAGCCAGTCAGAATAACAGTAACTGAGTGCAGCACAGTATTCGAAGCAAAGTCAGGTATCAAAAAACCTTGAACTTCAAAACATATTGGAAAACCTCTGAAAATACATTGAATAAGCATGTCACTTTTATCAAGGCAAATATATTAAATTCTGCAAGATTTTCACAAATCAACACACAAATCAAATATATCACTGAAGCTTAGAAAATCACAAAATTCTCTGATTGTCCATTGGAATTTAACCTAGAGCTATGTTATGTGCATCAAATGAGGTAAAATATAGATAATTGCCTCATTAAGCAACATATATTTTCATTGCAATAAATTGAACAGTCACACATTAATTTATAGTCCTCAGCCACAAGAAAAGGATCGCAAATCCATAATCACACTATTTCATCTTAACACCGGTATCAACTTCAGGTACATTTCCACATGCCTGAATTAATTTCAGATACATCAGGCCTGGAGTACACCCATGTAGCTTTTCCTCCACCATACCCCACCCTAAATCATCTAGAACAGCAACTCTCCCTTAAGGAAATTGTGGAGAAAATCCGGTGCACTCAAGCTTTCAACTCAAGACACCCGAACCATTGCTTGATTAAAGCATGTAAAGAAAATGATGACACATTATAAGTTTTACAGCTTATAATTTAGAAGAAAGATGCTTATATCCAATACCTGCCAACACATTATATGTTTTGCAGCATATAATTTAGAAGAAATATGCTTATGTCCAATACCTACCAATTTTATACCATCTTGGAAAAGCTACAGATTGGAATAGCACAATCAACACCAGAACACCTGTACTCACATCATACAGAACCTAGATATATTATATTCATCTCCAAGAGATTCAAATCAGACAACAGAAAGGGAATCAAACTATCATATAAATCTCACACACAATTGGAGTTCCCTACATATGACCAGCACCAATACCTTACTCACCTTCATGTAATTATCAATATCCTTGCACAACCTCAATTGATTATAAAGCAATACCAAATTCGGTTTCCCATTAGTTTAGATTGAATATATATTCTAATCGAAAATGACAACTCAAAACCAAAATCTTACAAACAAACAATAACCTAACAAATGCAATCAAATACAAGATAGATTAAATTACCTGAACTTTGCGGAGGCGAACCAACCCATTGCCTCCACCAGCATTCTGCTCCTTCTCCATCTCCTCATCCTCAGGAATGGCATCAAGCATGCCATGCCTTGATCCTCTCCTTCTCGGACTCACCAAAATCGTTTTAGTCAATATCACCGGCACACCACCACAACAGCCAGCAATATAAACCTCGATAGCGGGCGCTGATACCCCCATCTTAGGCTGAAAAAAGACCGAATTGCCCTCCCCAACAGACGCCGCCATGTAACACTCCATGCTCCAACCTGTCTTAGAATCATTCTCCAGCCCCACGCTCCCATTCCCCCACACCGACTCTATTCTCTCCAGGGACCCACACAATAACAAATTGTTATCCTCCAACACCTCGAACTCCACCGCTCCCGTCACCCGCACGCTGTCAGTGCTAACGTACGTAACTTCCAATGACTCCTTGTTGAGGCGGTCGCGGCGGAGGGTCACGGAGGCCGTGTCCTGCGCGGGGATTCTGGAGCCATTGATTTCAAGGGGCGTGCTGATCTCGCGGCGTAGATGGCGGAGTGTGAGGTGGTCTGGCACACTGTTGATCACGCACGGCGTGATTCTGACGTAGAATAATCGGATTTCGAGCCAAGAAGAGTTCGTTATGATATTGTAGGAATCGGATACCTGGTCTTGGTGATTCATCGAATCCTATAATTCTTCAAATCTGGAAGCAAGGGAAACAGGGAATTTGGATTCTTGGAATTCGAAGCATCAATTCAGTGGTGGGTATTTAAAAAGTCTAAATTTCGCAAATTTGAGTAGGAAGATAACGGGGTTTGGAATCATGCAAGGAAAATATTAGGGTTTTCAATTGCGATTATGAGAGGCTCTGTAATTTAATGGAAGATTACTGGTGGTGGTAGATATTAGTCAAGGTTTTAAGAAAAACAAAATGGTGGAGCACAGAACAGGTCAAAAGGAGTTACAGGAAAAGTAGCAATGTTCTTAAATAACGGTGATATAACGTGAAATCATCCCGGACAAAAAAAACTGTCTCAAATATGCTATAATAATACAATTAAATGAAACAAAATCAAAAGGATCTATTCGTACTTTAATTAAAAACATCTATATTAGGCGGGAACAAATCGAAAAATTAAAATTTTTAAAAATAAGCAAATGAAAATGAATTTAATATAATAATTAAATTGAAATTCAGTTTGGTTGTGATTTGATTCAATTTGAATATTATTCAGAAAAATATTTTCAAAATTTTAATATAAATAATAAGTTTTTAATGATTTTCGGATATTTTTAATATAAATAAAAAATTTTTGATTTAAATGTGATTTGATTTAGCTTGTTTATTAAATCATCAAAATCAATCTGAATTAAAATAATTAATTTTTAAAAAATAAAATAAAAAATCAAATCAAATTTACAAAAAAATAAAAATTGAATAATTCATTTTAATTAGCTCATTTATTAAAATCAAATTTTGCTCAAATTTTATCTGTATATATTTATATAGGATAAAATATAATAACTTTTACTCTGGTACACTATTTCATATGTGATATTATAAATATAAACTTCAAAATTTCTGAACTAGTTATTTTTTCCATTTAATTATTAAATTTAATATGAAATGACTATAAAACTCTCATTTTTATTTTTTTATCAATTCTTCCTTTTTCTCTTACTTACTAGACTCTTTTTTTTTTTCAAAAAAAAAAAATTGAGAGCAATTCACTATATCCTCTGACTCTATAGCCAACTCTTAACAACAAAACAAATAAATAATGCTTTATTGTCTCTCTTAAGGTTGAGCATAAGATATAAAGATTTACGAAACAAATTGAGAAAATCACATTAAATCGATTTTAAATCGAAAAAATTTTAATTATATAGTAATATACTATCTGAATCATTTCGAGTAAAATAAATAAAATGACTCTAATTCTTTGTATATTACCAAATTGAGAATTGAATAAGAATTATCCTAATCGTGAACTAGATCGAAATTATTGAAAACAAATCGATATATATATATAATACAAGTTTATAGATAAATTTAATGAAAAAATTCATTTTATTTTTTATTATCACTTTGGAACAAATTTAAATATTTATTTAGTACTTTCCCTGAGTAAATCTCACTACACAGTTCATCATTCATATGTCTTTTATTTTTATTTATTAATTTTTATAGTCCATAGAGTAATTCTTAAATTTGATCCCATAAATTAATTGCAGTAAATTGTCAAATCTATATATCGAAGTATCAATCAAATAGAATAATTAAAATCCTTAATGATTTCACATTATTCTACCTTATATAATATGACACAAAGTAACAATACAACACCAGTGAAATATAACACAATATAAAATAATTATATGTTTTAAATAATAGATATATATGTATGTATAATGTAAAAAATATATATATTTATGTCGATAACATTACTTATAAACTGGCCAGCATATCCATAAAATTATATTATTATATAAGTTAAATCTTGTTGTCGGCTCTTTAGAATATCTATATACAATAATATAATGAAAATATATTTATCAAAATTTAGTCAAAATTTCTAAATTTTTAGGAAAAAACTTTTAAAATTTCTATCAATATTCTAACAGAATTCTTCTAAATCTTGATTAAATTTCATATGATAAAAATTAATATAAATACTTATTGCTTAAATTGAATAAAATCAATACTTAAATATATATTCGGAGCTATTTATATCTTTTACAGTCAAAATATTCAAAATAAGGATAACAATTTAACTGAAAAATCTCAGATATTGGTTTCTAGTATTTTCTTTGTAATTATATCAAAATTATTTCATAAATATGTTAACCTTCATAATATAAAATTTTACTGATTAATTTCTAAACTTATAATTGGTAAATGTATTATTCATATTACTTAAAATAGATTTAACAACTTTAAATATTCATCAAATTATAATTTAATCTAATATATTTTTTAAAAAATATAATAATTTTGTAATTAACATATAATTTTCTAATAATTTTTTCAATAATTATCAATATAGAAAATATTGATATTTTAATAGACACAAAAAATATTTAGCTTTCAGATTACTCTCATAAATTTAATATTGTATACAAAAATTTCAAGACATCATGCATAGTATTTTGGAGAAAAATCTCATTAGACTGTTACCAAAACCATCACCAGTCATTCAACGGATCATTGTTGACCATCGTTAATTGTGTCTAAAAACTATAACTCTTACATTAAAAGATTTATTGGTGGTGATGGTGACTAACTTTTCTTCATTTGCCTAAAATAGACTTTCAAAGTTAAAAATATAGAGCCATAAGCAGAATTGAAAGGTCTATAAGCAATGAAATGAAAGCATATGAGATACAGTTTTCAACTCTACTAAACTTGCTATAAAAAGAGATTGGAGTCGTCTGGGATATATAAAATAATATTTTTATCGGAGTAGGATTTCAACCACCGTGCAAGCCAAAATAAATGGTTCGTGTGAAAATATTTTTATAGATGTTGGATACAAAAATATGTGAAAGGGGTTAACAGACAATGGCCAAAACTAGGTGAAATGGAGATATTTCTCTTTGTTATTGTTTTTAACTGAGTAGATAATTCAATTTTACTCAAATGGGCTTATCTATCACCTTTTTAAGGACAGAACTTTTATTTATTAATAATGATTAATAGATAAATATATGCCATCAAAACTGGTTGAATGCTATAGTGTCATAACATGTACTTCATTCGTTTCACCTTCTTCCTTTATTATTTCTCTCTCGTCTTTTAATATAAATTATTTCGACTGGAAAACACAAAAATAGAAAATATCTCAATAAAACCATATTAAAATAATTTAGACTTTGCGACCATAATTAATGTTATAATTATCTCAATTTTACACTTTGCGACGGCGTCAAGATTTTTAACAGCACATCGACCAGGCTATCAAGCAGGCCGAAATATTGTTACGACATATGGGCCAACATCATGGGTACCTAAATACACAAATGTGGTGTCTAATTTGGATTTGATTTTCTATCGCAATGGAGCACAACAACGTCAAAATACAGTGAAAGAATGGTCCGAGGTATGATCAGCATGATATTTTAAAACTCTTGGGCTCTTTGGTACAATGTAATGAACTATCGAATGAAATGATCATTATATTACATGGTTCATTATTTTATTTGGTAGACTAAAATTTTTTCAAATGCTCATAACTGTAATTTTCATTTCTTTTAAAAGCATTAAATCTCATTATTGTCAAATTTTAAAGATTTTTCATTACATCACATCTCTTTGTTTCTTTCTCTTCTCGAGCAATCCACTGCAATGGGTGCGGCTACGTGTGCATTTTTCTCATTGTTTTTCATTTAGTTTGTATTGTTTTCTTTTTAAGTTTTAGCCCAACCAAAACTAACCATCAACTCTTTTTTTTTTTTAGTTATTTTCCTTAGCCACGTTCGTTCATCAATTTATTTTGTTTTGTTTTTTTATTTCATTTCTTAAATAATAATAATAATAATTGAAATCTTTAACATATAAAATATTTAAATTTCATGAAATCAAATTATCATCCATAATTAAATTAATTTCTATAAAATAAATTAAATTAATTCTCTTAAACTTAAATATAATATTTCACTTAAATAAAATCAACATAAATTTATTTAAATCAAATAAAAAATCATTCATAATTAATTACTTCTCATGATATAAAATATTTCCCATAAATAATTTGATCTCTCAAGATTAATAAAAATTCTTATGATATAAACAACTTAATTTATCATAATTAAATATTTTATATTAAAATAATTCACATAGTATCTTAAAGGTAATCAACAACTTAATAAACTAAAATAAATAAATATCCTTAACATTATTTAATTAAATTTCTTAAACATCAAATTCACATACTATAGTTAATATGAAAATTACTTAAATCATATACTCATATTAATTTTCATAAATTCCTTAAATCTCAATAAAATTCATACTTAAGTTTCATTATTTAATTGTTAAATATATTTTTGTATATAAATTCATCTTAAAAATAATACATATAATCATATACTCATTTAAATTTAATTTCTTAAATATAAAATATTCATTAAATATAACTCTTTAAATATAATTCATAATAAATCACATAATCTTAATTAAAATAATAATCTCATTAATATAAAATTATTTTTCTTTAAAATACTAACAGATATATTAAATTTTAATTTTTTAATATTATTTTAATTTTTATATTATAATAATTTTGGATATATTACTATTTTAAAATTAAAAATAAAATCAATAAATTTTTCATTTAATTATATGTGTACAATATAACCAAATATAAGAATGTAATGGTTATTCTATTACATTCACTTATATAACCAAACATGACAATGTAATCATTATTATATTTTATTACATTACCATTTGCATTACATTCATTACATTATATCATAGCAAATAGGTCCTTAGTTTGGTTTGAAATAAATCATATAAGACAATAAAATAAAAAATTTTTTAGGTAATATTTTTATTTAATTTTAATTTTAAATTTTTTTTTTATAAATTTAATTATAATTCAGAATTTATTTTATTTACAAATAATTTATAAAGAATTTTTTATAGAATTTATTTCATTTAAAATGTGTTTTCTATTTGATTTACGTATATAATTTAATAAAATATTTAAATATTATAAAAATGTTCTTATATTTTTTAAAATATGTAACAAATAAGAGAGTAAATAGAAAATTAAAAAAAAGAGAATGAAGGAAGGAGAAAGAAAAATAGCAATAAATAGTTTAACTAAGAACATGTTTAGTACACTGATAAATTGAATAATAATAGTATTTTAATTTTATTTTCATGTTTAGTACTTAATTTATTTTAAAAATTCAAGAATGAAATTTCAAAATTTTAAAATATTTCAGTATTCTTTCTATTATATAGATATACTAAATAAATATATTAAAAAATTAAAATATATATTTTAGAATGATATTATATTTCTTATTTTGAATGTAATTAAACGTGACATAAGGATATTTTTATCATAATTAAAAACTTTATAATTTTATAATTCATTTAAAACTTTTAACAAATTTGGGAGTGCATTTTGTCTAAATAAATTCTATAGTTTTTATAAAATTCATTTATAAAACTATATTTTTTGTGTTTGGCATGAATGAAAATTTATTTGAAATTATATTTTATTAAATATTTGAAATTAAGGTAAGGGGTAATAGAATATCTGGAGACTAGTTTTTTTATATCATATGTAGTCTATATATATTGCATAAAATTGGAGAAAGATAAGCTACCTCCTTATCTCACTTAAAAGAATTTTAAATTACATTTTTGGTTTTACATTATATAGATAAAGTATTTTCAAAACAATTTATGCTCTAATTAATATTAAATTGCTTTTTTTGGAAGATTTTAAAGGATGCTTCCACATTAATTTAACATATTCATAACAACTATTTCCTTTTAAGTATTAACTTTGAAAATTAAATTCAAATAAATAAAAAATTAGCAAACACCCATAATAATTTAGATTAACCCTTGAATGTACGATCTCAGTTATATAAAATCAGTATGACAACTAGTGGCATATGTGTTTTTTTTATTCAAACCAATAGGCATCTACATACTTCAATTCCATTCAGTTAATCAGTGGGCAATAGATTAAACTAATCAATTATTTTGAAATTTATTTTTTTATTTTTTGTCCTCCACATTAAATTCAATAGCCAAATCCTACGTACATGGACCAAGATGAATGGTTAGGAAAATTTTGACAATTGAAATAAACAGACCAGCTTGCCTACAGTTTCATGATGGACCTCTTCCACATGTCATAACAGAATAGGCCGGCTACTCCTACTCTTGGCCCAACAGGAAAGATTCTCGCATCATTATCTCCCGGAAAACAACCTTTTACACGGCAAAAGTATTATGCGACTTTTTACGTAGTTGACATATATATATATATATATTAACAACAAAAACGAAAAATCGAAATTAAAAACTAAACCCAACATGCCCTTTAAAATAAGAACGTAGAAATAGTTTTTAATATCCATACAATTGTTAAAAAAAAACCTTTCCATACCATGTGCACTTTTGTATTGTTGCTTGGCTTTATATCATTAAATGAAACTGTGAAAGCCTCTATGCTCATAATAAGTGTAATGTGGTGTGATCAGTAGAAGCTAAGAATGAAATAATTAAGCCACATTTATAGCAAGAGCCATAAAAGAAATATGTAATGTAATTTTGTGAACCTACGGACGTGTTTGCCCTTTTCAGAAAAAGGAGCAAGTTTATATATGGTATATATGCCAATCCACTCTGATGGTCAAACGCAGCACCTTGACCTCAGCACTTTGCTTGCCCATAATAAGTCGTAGCCCACCCACCCTGTGCCCCGACCAACGTACGCATGGGTAAAGATCTACGGCTGCTAAATTTTATGTGTTGGGATTTAGTAACATTTTCTTATGCATTATTTATGAATGATTGACATTCTTGTATTCGTGATTTTCCTCAATGGAAAATCCGCTGCCGCCACGTGACCACCACCTCAATCAAAGAAGCTCTTTAAGTAGAAGTTTTCAAAACAGAGATCCTTTATCAATAATCTAACTTGAAATAATGCTTATTATTTTGTGGGTTGGAGTAAAATTCTTAACGTTGCTTTTAAACACAAAAATTAGAATAAAATTGGATTATGTGAAATTAGAAAAAAGAAAAAGAAAAAGAAAACAAGAGCCAATGACAAAAAGGCCAAACTTGCAAACAATGGGCACCATGGTCTTTGCTCCCTACTGTCATTTGGAGGGATTTGGCGTAGTGTATCTAGTGCTAAGTGTAACGGTACGGTGACGAGGCTACCCAAGTGTTAAACTGCCCAACTAATAGGACGTAAGACTTGCAATGGCTGACTCATCTTCTCTCTCTCTCTCTCTTGGTTTTTTTTTTTTTTTTTTTCAGAAAATTGGCGCTCATCTAAGAAGATAAATTATTTATTTAATAAAAGATTTATATAATATTTTCAATACAAATTTATAAAGTATTTTATTAGTAAAATAAAAAATGAATAAATGATATTTTGTGATAGAATGTTTTACGATGAAGTTAATATTTCTTCTTCTCGAGACTGCATTCTCAAGTTACAGCAGAGAGAGCGACAACGGCGACTCCACACACAAGAGAAAGGGGAAAGGGGAAGTTGCCCTTTTTTTAAAAAAAATTAATTATCAATTTAATCATTAAATACGAGTAGTGTTTGTTATCCTTCTTATTTTTTAAAATTTAATGCTTTTATTATTAAGTTATGTTATATTTTTATTATTTATTTAAAATTCGTATATTTGAGAATAAAAATCAAAAAATTATTAAATAATAATTAAATAAAGATAAAAAAGAATATTTTGGGAATAAAAAAATAAAGACTTATAGAATAAGTTAAAGTATTGAACAAAAAAAAAATCAAACAAAATCATCAATGTTCTCTTCTTTTTTTTTTTTTAGCAATTCGGCTTTATTTTCAAATTTCAGTCATTTAATAAATAAATTTCTTTTTATTTATCTTAAATCTGTAATTCTTAATTTCATTTTTAATTTATAAGTGTATTATATTTTAATTTAAAGTCTGACTTCGCTACCGGAGAGCGATCAAATATATATTTTATCTTAATTGACATAAATTCAATTTCGTAATTTATGACCGTCTTCTTGAAATTTTGATTAAAATAAACAGAGGAGGAGGAAGAGTGAAGAGAGATTTAACGCCGCCGTGTCCGTTATCGGCAAACTCGCGCATGAATGTTGAGGCTTGACTGGTCTGGTGGGGTCAGCGCCAGATTGACCGTCCTTCCTTGTCTCATACAGGCAGTTGTCGCACGCGCTACGTTGCCACCACTAGAATTAAACAATTTATTTTCATTTTCAACTCACTAATGATGTCATTTTGTAGACTAAAGCAGATATGATGTTGAGTGAGTACTTAACTTTCACAATCACTAGTGCAATTTGTGGTGCAGCGTGTCTGGAACGCGCCCAATGAATCGCGTGGATGAAATGGAAACCCTACTGGTTCTGCTGCACAGCTTGCGGTAGACATACATTACATAACATTCTTGGACTGAATTGTTTCTCTCTCTAGCTTCTTTTTCCTCCCTTTTCTCTCTCCTATTCTGCATTTCTTGTTTTGATTAGGAATTTCGGAATTTTATTTTTTTATAGGTTATTCAGCTTTTACATGCCCGTCCCTTCCATTCCATCCCATCCCATCCCCTACCCTTCTTTATCATTTCTTTCTTTTTCGACGTGGCACTATTCGATTTCGTCTTTGCCTCTGTCTCTCTCTTCTCAAAGCCCATTTATTTTCCTTGCTCGTCTATTCTCTCTATTTTTCAACACCCTCTCCTTTCTCTGGTTTTTATCTGCGCATCGCTGGAAAGAAAATGAAGGTTTGATTGCTCTTCTCGGGTTTTTGCTGTTGGGAATTTATAATTAAGGAATCTCAAGTGATTTCTTTGTTCATGAATTTTGCTTCAATCACTTAATTCTCTTTTTGGTTGATTCTTCTTTGGTATATGCATGTATGAGTCTCTTTCTGGGTTTGGTTTAAAGGAATTTATACTTTTGCTTATAATATTTGTCATGCTTGTATGAGTCTCTTTCTGGGTTTGGTTTAAAAGAATTTGTACTTTGGTTATACTATTTGTCATGCTTTTATAACATTAATTAATCTTGTTTGGTACATTAATTAACAATAAAATCTTTATTGCGAGTTTTTTTTTTAAATCTTACATTTTAATAAAATTAATACCCTTTGTGAATATATTCTTTCAGAAATGAATCTGATATGCAGATCTCTTTTAATTCATATTCTTGCAGAAGTTTGTGTTCAAGTTGGACTTGCATGATGACAAAGCTAAGCAGAAGGCACTGAAAACAGTTTCAACTCTTTTAGGTATCAAATCCTTCTTTCAAAAAAAAAAAAACTAAAATCACTGATCTTTTTACTTGGGTTTATTAGATTTTAGACCAGCAGCAGCTATATATGTAATTATTCATTATTTATCAGAAAAATCATAATGCCAAAGCAAACAGAGAATCAACATTCTGTTTCTGTTTGTTTGTTTATTCATTTATTTAGCAAATATATAAAAAAAGCAATTAATAACGCCACTCAAATGTTGTTTTTTTATATGTAACTGTTTAGGACTTAGAGGATAGACTCTGATGAAAGAAGAAAAGTTAGAGATTGTGATGATAGCGTCCACATCACGTAAATGTATACAAATGGAATCAAAACATACTTATGATGAGATGGGATTACATGATATGTGAGCTTTCTAATAAGGAAATTAATGACTGTAGCTGAAAAACTTCTTTTTCTTTTGGTGGGATGGTGGTGGTGGTGGTAGGGCCACCGGCCACAGATGCAAACAATCTGCATGAAAATCCGTATAAATTTCTTACTGCATAAAGTAGAAATGATAGGCACATGAATGTTGCATTATTGCACGGCTATTTTACACTAGTAACAGTTCTGATATGTTGTGGCTGTAAAAAAATTTTTGGCATGTGACATGTCCCCTTTCCTTTTATCTATCTGGGAAAATCTGGATTGAAATAGGTTGCCAATTTTTATTTATTTATTTGTTATAATAATAATAGGGATTGATTCCATCGCCATGGACATGAAGGAAAAGAAATTAACGGTGATTGGAACAGCTGATCCTATAACTGTAGCAAGCAAGTTGAGAAAGCATTGGCAAACTGATATAGTCTCAGTAGGGCCAGCAAAAGAGCCTGAGAAGAAAGAGGAGCCTAAAAAGGAGGAACCCAAGAAAGAAGAAGAGCCAAAGAAGGAGGAACCCAAGAAAGAGGAGGAAGCAAAGAAAGAAGAACCCAAAAAAGAAGAAGCAAAGAAAGAGGAACCCAAGAAAGAGGAGGAGAAAAAGGAGGAACCAAAGAAAGAGCCAGCTCCAGCACCACTACCTCCACCAGACCCAGTTTTAGAGCTTGTTAAGGCCTACAAAGCTTATAATCCTCACCTCACCACATATTACTATGTGCAGAGCATTGAAGAGAATCCAAATGCTTGCGTTATTTGCTAAGTTGGATGGGCTGTATGAACTTAAGGATATGTAGCATTCCCCAACTGGTGATGGTTTTTTAATCTCATCAGTTGTTCATGTGTGTTAAGGGGCTAACACCTAAGAAAAGAGGAACCGTGTACATAGATGGTGATGCCTCATTCATCTATTCAGAACATTAGTAGTAAGGTGTAGAGTGAATAAACGAAATTTTGGAACTTGGATTTTTGCTACATCAGTAGTTACTATGTCACCTGTATACACTATTTGTTGATTTATCTCTGTTAGCTTTCCCATTAAATGTTTTATTTTGTTGCCAATTTACAACTTTAAACACAGAAAAATGAAGAAAATGAAACTGAACCTTCTTTTTCCTTTTTTTATAAGGTGGTTCACTAAGATTTGGGGAAAAATTTTGATTCATTTGAAATTAAAATTTATTCAAAGGCCTACTTTTACATGTAAATAAAACGCAGGAGAATCATTCACAAATAACTAGTTTGATTTTTTTTGAAAAAAATTTCTTTCTAATTGAAATTTGAATCAAAATCATTAACACGTTTTGGTAATTATTTGAGATTTTTTAGTAAAAAAACATATTTCAGTATCAAAGGATTTCAAGATCACTTTTCAGATTATATATTTTTCTGAATGAGCTCAAATTTGATCATTTTGAACTAGGAGTGGACTAAGATGAATTATCGAGTCAAGTTATAATTAAGAATTCAAGTTGTTTCAAATCTTTTTACGTTTCAAGTTAAGTTATGAATTCGAGTTGTTTCAAATCTTTTTACATTTCAAATTAAATTATTCATAATTATGACTTTTAAATGAAAAAATATTATTGTGGTGTTTTTAAAATTTAAATATTTTTAATAATTTAAATCAAATGAAATTTAAATGAGATCAAATCAAATTAATATACATGTTAAGTTAGAATCAAGGTATTTTTAATTTCAAAATTTTCAAATTTTTTAAATCACGTTTGAGATAAATTCAAATAACGTTTCTGAATGAATTCTGAAACTGTGAACCTAGTCTCATATTAATATTCCAAACATCTCTCCTTTGAGAGCCAACAGTATAAAATCATATGGACATTGACAATAAGCAATAGGCTCATAACTGAGATGGGGTCGATAGGAGAATTCTTGGTGGGTCATATTTTAGATCTCTCATCCTCTTTCAACGTTGCAAAAGTGATGCTGGATCATATTCCCCCCTCCTCCCCTCAAAAAAAAAAAAGGAAACTTTTGTGGGTCTTAATAATATCTCTCCCTTACCGTAAATTTTAGGTTTTTTGCTAAAGTGTCATGGTCCACCTGAATTTGGACGGTGACAATATCTAATCATTTTGGCAATGGCTCCTCTTTCAATCGCATGCCACTATTGAGTTGGAATACACCAGTTAGCTGTTGGAGTTTTCTGCTTCAATAATTTTATGCTTTTATAATGAATCATTTTTGGCAATCTCTAAATTTTTTTTAAAAAAAAAAAAAATTGCAAGTTGCAAGTTTAAGGGCATTTTCTTTTCATATAGTAATAATAATACCTTTAACCTTTGCCTTAGTTAGGTAGAGGAAAGGTATGAAGGTAGTTTTCTTCAGTTAATTTTCAGAGTTTGGTGGTTTAATTCAAATTGATCTAACCAGACAAACTATTCCAAGGTGGCTGGAATTATAATTATATATGGAATGATGAGACAAGAGTAGAACACAATCAATTTCTCTGCCACTTTATTTATACTGACATCACATGCAGCCTGGCCTATACAGTGAAATCACAAATGCATGTGTTACTTAGAATCAACCTGATAATTCCTTGTCTGTATCAAACCTCCTTCGGTGGCAACATGTGCCGATCAAATTAATCAATTCTAAATGCATTTTCAATATCTTACGTTATTTGATCCAAATAATATTCTTATTTCATAACTCATACGTTTTATTCACATGAGCGAATGAACGCATTGAATTACTTTAATCTATCATATCAAATGAAGGTAATAATACCAATGATCCTCTGGTCTTGCGATAAACAAAATTATGTGTGGCTTTTGTGACAATATACGTATCTAATTTATTAATTATATATTATGACTCTTTTGAAAATAATCTAATCATATGATACGAAATTAAAAAAATAAAGATAATAATAATGTGATCGCTACTTTTTTTTTTCATTAATTAGATTTTCAAATTGGGTAGATTTTTTACAATTTTATAATTTTTTGTGATGGCAGCGTCAAATATACTATAAATAAAATTAGATTGAGTATAAGAATGTGTCAGTCAGTTGTCAAACAAAATAACTAATAAAAGCTGCAACAAGTGTCAATGGTTGGTATTAGGTGGATCTCGTTCTCCCATTCTACTTTCCTTTCACCATTTATCCGTGGGCTTGAAGCGACTGGTTAATTGAGACTGGGAAAGAAAACTTGAACCCAAATAGAAGTCTCCAGATTCAAAAGAAATTTTACAAATGCCTCTCATATCAAGCATCCATATGTTATCCATCCTTTTCAATATAAAAAAAAAAGTATTAAAAAATTAGTATAGTTTAAGCTAAGAGAGGAGTGGCGTGGCGATTAATGGTAGTTGCAACCATAATCCATCCACGTCATTGCACACTCACTTGCTATCGACATGGGACAACATCCACTTATTTCAATGACGTCAAAGAGCATTTTTCTGGCATTCGATTTTGATCTTATTGTATCAAATTCATCAATATCCTTTCACATTCCTCAAATGTTGTTTTCCATTAGCCGTCGTCATAAGATGGACAATTCCTCTACGAATATATATATATATATATATATTAACTGTTGGGAATAAAATATCAATTTCTAATTCACTCAGAAAATCTAACATTTAAAAGTGATTCAATTTTACTCAATTTTTAAAAGAAAATTCAAAATGATTAAATTTTTTTTAATTCATATTCAACTCAATCAATGTATTAACAATAATTAATTCGCTTAAAATTTAACGTAAATTTGATTTTAATTTAAATAATTCAAATTATTTTAAATTAAATAAAATTTTTATTTGCAAATTAAAATTATAGATAACTCGATCTGATTTGAAATTAAAAAATAAAAAAAATTTAATGCATATTATCCTAACAATATTATTTAATTCACAATTTAAAATGATTGGCTTGGATCTATCTAAAAATAACTCAATTTGAAAGTGATATGAGAAAATCTATTTGTCATTTATAGTTAGAAAATAAGACATTTTTCATTATATTATAGATGTTTTTATGTCATTTAAATAATTATATAAAGATTGAGTAAATTGTTAAATAATCTTAATTATAAATTAAGTATATATGAATAAATTAATTTTTTTAAAAATACTCAAAATAGCATTGTATTAATTTTTTTTCTGCAAGGAACAAGGAGAAATTGGAAAAAGATAATTAATATCTAGTTAATTTTAAAAAGTGATAAATAAATTAAAATAAAAATAGAGGAGTATATTGAAATAAAAAAATATATTTTATATTAAAGGCTTAATAACTAAAAAAATCCAAATCTTACAGGAATTATTTATTAATTTAGTTTTAAATGTTGAGTACATTTAAAACTAATTAAGCAAATTAAAATATACTTAACACAAACAGAAGTTTAGAATAAAATTATAAATTTAAGCAAATATTTAAGTTTTTTATTTTATATCTAAATTAAATATTTATTAATATCATAGGAGGTGTGTGTGTATATATATTCTTTAATGATATGTGAAGAAAATTTGATAAAGAAGTTCATTTTGTATGATTGAATCAATAATTAGTTTAGAGATAAGGCCTTGATGAAGAAATCTTTCTAAGAAAAAAATATATATATGACATGTTGAATATACGTGCAAGCAATGTCCATGAATTTCCCAAAACTATCAATTCGTCTATTGCATATATCTATCAAAACAAAAAGTGTCTCCATATGCATGTAACGTTATGTATATTCGCCAAAATAGATTTTATATATACATACATATATATATGTCAAGAAGGAAATTCTCTTTCAGGATATAAAACAAACAAACAAAAGAAAAACATTAAATTACATAAGTTATCTTTAAACGACGGAAGGATTAATATTAAGTGCATTTTGCACTCATTTATATATTAATTCATCAAAATGAAATCTCATATTGCCCCTCTAATATGCCCTAATCATGGCTAGTCCCAAGTTTACGTGCAACTATGGCAGTTTGGATCTACCCTTCTTTCTTTCATGGTCGCTCCACGTACGCAAGAATGATTAGTTACGGCTGCTGCCTTTAGCTTGTCACTCGCATATTTTGGACTTTACTACCAACTTAATGATTGTCTTATGTATAAATAAGAAAAAAAAAAAATTATGAATAAGATTATTTTAAAGTCAACAAAATTAAAGTCACCTAAAATAAATATAAAAAAATAGACATAGCCAAAAGTAATTTAGTTATAGACTTTACCTCAAATAATAACATTTATTTGATTTAGGATTGGATATTTATTTCCAAATATAGTATTAGCATATATATATATATATAAAATTAAAAGTATATTAATAAAAATAACAATTCGTTAAACCTTTAAATTAATTGGTTAGGAAAATAAAATGAAACTATACTAATTAATCAGAAATCCAATCGAATACAAATCATGTTGTGTGCAAAGACTTAAATTGAGCTTATTAATTTCATTTTAATAGCACATATCCACTTGCATTTTTTTTTTATTTATGTTTTTATCCAATTTTTTGCTTTAATTTTTTTAAAAAATGAATATAAAATATCACAATAGGTTGGAATACACAATGTCGTTTGCAACAAATTTGATATTAGCTTTTTTTTTTTTTTTTTCCAACTTCACTATATTTTTTATTTATTAGATACTGATGTTTAGAAGTTCTCTTAAGAAAATATTGTTTCCTTGTAGATTTTGGGTATACTAAATCAATATTAGTAATAGTTATATATAAATATTATTTGTAAAACCTCAAAAAAATCTTGAGCTAATCCTCACTTGAAGACAAAATATTTGCATACTTTATTGAATATTCTTTATATTTTCATTATTGTTTTTTTTTAAAGATTTTTAACCAATGAATTTTAAAAATTTTTATACTTTGGCTTTTTCTTTTTTGTATAGAAATAGATAAATCAGATCTCTTTTATAGGCCATGATGAAATAGCTAGCAATCGAACTCCAAGTTAAATTACTATATGCCTATCAATCCTATTTTTTCTACGGCTACGTAAAAAGATCACATTCCGTTAAGAATTTCATTTTTCCCCCTGATATTTCTACATGTAGCATTTTTAGGTCTTAGGATATGTATAATTAGCAGCATAGGCTAAATAAGATTATTTTTTTCTACAAATCAATGAAAAAAGGGGAAAAAATTGAGTTTTTATCCTTTGTAATAAGGAGAGAAAGACAAAGCAGGTTATCAGACTTATTATAAATGTTTTCAAAATCAAATTAGGAACTGAATCAGTTAGTTGATCGATTTTTGATTCGGTTGATTTGATTAATCTAATTCAATAAATTAATTTTTTTAATTTTTTAAAAATATAAATAATACTTAAAAATATTTAAAAAATATAAAATATGATAAAATAATAAAAATTATTTTTAAAAATTAAATTTAGAGCAAATTAGTGCATTTTAAAATTGTTTAATTTTTTTTTTTCACAAAATGACATATAAACTTTTATATTGAACCTATTTGATCCTTTTTTTTTTTTAATTTCAATCCACATTTTTCTGGTTTGATCGGTTTTTTGGGTGATCAATTTTAAATACTAAATCTAATTGAATCAAGATCCGATTCTCAAATTAATTGGTCCGAGCAATTGATCCGATTCTAAAAATATTTCTTATTATTGTTAATGTTACAAATCATTACAGCTTTTTTTATTTTTAAATAATTTAGAGCTAATGATTTTGATTAAATATAATTAATGACTTAAGTATCATAATTTAATTATAATAGTTTTAAATTATTAAAACTTGAAATAATATGTGAAATTTATATGTTCAAACTTTTATTGCCATTGAATTTATTAGTTGAATAGAGATTTATCCTCATTGTATTTGAAATATTAAAAATTATATCATTGAATTTTTTTAAAGTAAATATTTTTATCATCATTTATTATTTATTATTAAAATATATCAAGGAATGTAATTTCATTATTTATTTTTTATTTGATCATATAGTAATATATATTATGTAAAATTTAATTTATATATCAAAGTATAATTTAAAAAGATTAGGATAATCGATTCAGTAAAATCGATTATTCGATTATATAGATATTCAATATTTTTAGATCATTTTAGATTTAAAATATTAATTTATAATACTTTAATCAAATTAAAAAAATAACAATATAATCGGATATCGATCAATGCTCACCACTACTTTACATAATTTGTGACAATTGGCCTTTATCTGTTAAAAAAAATCAGAAAAATAAAAGACAAGATAATATCCACTTCTACATTAATGATGGATCATGAAACGTTATTCATGAAACTTTTATTTAATTGAATTATCATTTTGATAATCTATGTTTTTTCGTTTGTTTGATTATTAGGTTTTGTATAAAATTATTTAAACATTGTCAACTGAGATATAATGTATACTAATTGGGAATTTTCGAATAAAAATTTTATAAAATTTGTAATTGACAATTTATTGTTTTTTTATAATGTATGAGAATATCAATAAATTGTTAATAAATTAATTTAACTTAATTTAGACAACTATGAGTTTTTTAAGTATCTATTTTTTATTATGTGCATTATATATATATATATATATTCTGATTTCATAATTTATTTCGGAAAAATTAATTAATTAATTAATTAACAAAAATTTGAATATTTTGCCGTGTCAAATTACCTAATTGAACAAAAGGAAAAGAGGAGAACGAGTGCTCAAGGGAAGCATTTTCTTTATTTCTTTCTTTAGGAAAGGGCAGCATTTTCATATCTTAAATTTTAATGCCTAATAATAGTAATTAAATAAGTTTCCTATCCTATGTTTGAATATATAATTTTAGTAATTCGAGTAATATTAAAATAAAAATAAAAAATGAAAATTCAAGATATGGAAAAAGTGGCAATTAGGGGTGAGCATTTGGTCGGTTCGGTTCGGTTTTTTATCAAATTTTAATAAACCAAATTTTGTATATTTATAACCGAACCAAACCAAAATTTTTTAAAAACTGAATTAACCGAACCGATTAAACCGAATTTATATGTCTATAAATCGAACCGAACCTATCTTATAAAAATTCAGTTCAGTTCGATTTGTTTCAATTAAATTACATGTATTTTAAATCTGGTTCGATTCAAATTGGTTTGATTTATTTATTACTTCAGTTAATTCAGTTTTTTCCTTTTTTTGGTTTTCTATTTAAAAAACTGAAATAAAAACCGAAAACATAATTTTTTTAAAATTATAATCGAACAAACCGATTTTATTAAAGGATCAAACTGAATAGAACCGAATCAACTCGATTCGGTCAGTTTTTTCAGCTCGAGTGGCAACACAAGGGAAAAAAAAAGAAGAAAAGAAAACAACTGCCCAAGATAAAAGACACTCCTATTTCATTAGTCAATTAAAAACTTTAAAACTAACTATATATGGGAATTTGTTAAAAAATAAAAAGAAGAAAAACGGGAAATGTAGAGGTAGTAATGGCAACGCGATGGGACGGGGCAAATGACTACCTCCGTTCCTGCCTCTTCAGGGATCTTTTGTTCGACGGTCATTTCTTGCGAGATATTTTTTTTTTTTTTGATTATTTTTAAATTATATTTTTAAAAAATATAATTTATTAATTTATAAAATAAAAATATTTTATATTATAAACTAATAAATATACAAAAATATATATTTATATATAAAAGATTTATATATATATATATATCTAATAAATATAAAAATTTATAAAAATATATTTAATTTTTTCAAATTTCCACAAATATTCATTTCAGTGGCTCCTATGGAGGCATGTGAGTCAAATGTGTAATCTCCACCTCTATCTCATGCGGGACAAAGGGTGGAAAATCCCACCCCATCAGGGCGAATCCCATGAGGAGTCGAGAATCTCATCCCTATTATCATCTCTATGTAATAGGTAGCAATAAAAAGAGAACAACGCAATAACATAATGAATAAAAAGGCAAAACTATAAGAAATTTAAAAATCATATTAGAAAGAGTTCATTAACTATTAATAATTTTATTTTGGCTTTCTAAGAAATAAAAGCTTTATTATAAAATATTTATTGTCAACAAATTTAATTAGAAAGTAGAGAAATTCAAAGAAAATTTATGTCAAAACATTGACAAATATATTATTTAGAATTTCAAGATGTTTAATTCCGATTTAAAGCTACTAAAAGCAAATTAGATACGTACATACTTAATATTAAATTTAACATCTCAATCTTAAAAATCTGTTTCAATTTTTATTTTTTTCAAATTTATTGAATAAAAAATTGATGGTTACATGTTATATATTAAATGACAGTATGTAAACTAATTATTAAAGTTATTTTATAATAAATATGTAATGCAAAGCATATGTATACTATCAATACATAATGCTAAGACTCAAATCCCATATCAAAAATATATATAAAATATAAGGATATATAATGGTTTGAATTTAATTATTTAATTGATATTAATTTTAATTTTTTAACAATAATTGACTCAATCCAATTTATTTCTAGACAAATTCTAAAAATAAAGAAGTGTAAAGGTTAATCAGAATAAGCTTATATTTGCATACGATTCTTATATTTTTTTAACAGAAAAAAGTCTAATCATACCTTGATGATGATATGATGGTGTTACATGTAATGTCATACATACATAAATACGATAAATTCCTTATTTCCCAAGATTTCAGATATATTTTATTTTTGGTTTATAGAGATGCAACTATGGAAAGGATTTTACGCATATTATGTAGTGCCTATCTCATATTCTATCTTGGATAATGACGTGGAGATTTCTCAAATTGAGTCATATGTGACAAGGCATCGTCATATACAACTCTCTCTATATATAGAAATGCTTATGTCATAAAGCCATCACCTTGCCTTGCTGATATTATATGTAATATTATATATTTTAGTTTTAAAAAAAAAAAAAAAAATCTATTGCATCATAAATTGTTTGAGTGAACTAGGAATCTCTCATTCATATAATAAATTTAATATAAATATTAATTTTAGTATAATTAAGAAATATGCAAATATTTGTATAGCACTTTCTTTTAAAAGCTTCAAATCATGCTAACAAAACTTTATAATTTAATGGTAAGTAGACTCAATTTGGTATTTTTCTACTAGTTCAATTGAAAAAAAATAAAAGTAAATTATCTAATAAATACACTCAAAATTTTAAATAGAAAGAATCAAAAGATGCCTTAGAAAAATTCATTCAAAATTCTCATAAAATGAGATACATATAATCCAATAAAATAAATAATTATAAAAATAAACAAACTATCCAAAATTTATTTAAGATAATAAACAAACTCATACAATAGATTAAGAAAGCAAAGCAAATTTCAAGTGATATAACTGCAGAGCTATTAAAAAATTCTTAAGTTTTTCTTCAACAACTAATATAGAAATCTGGTTAAAAATTTTTAAAAAATATATAATTTAGTAGAAGATTAGTAGATTTAATGATGTGAGAGCTACCAAATGCCGGCAAAATTTTCTCAATATTAATCTGAAAGAGCTATGAAAAGAAGTCTTTTAAAGACAAAGGAAAGAAAAAATGCTGAAAATCTATTATTTCCGCCATATCCTAAAATTTAAGATATACATTTTCTCAAATGAAAAGACAAATATATTAAAATTCCTGAACTACTGTCAATAAGTTTCTATTTAGGAATGCAAGCTATTTTGTGTGGTTGGGTTTAGGCATCCAATAAATATCTAATACATTATTATATCACATATATAGACTATAGACAGCGGGCAAAATTTAATTTGCACCCTTAAATAAAGAGAAGAAAAAATGACAATTAACTGTTTAAGTTCATTGGAGGCATAGTGAGTCGTGGACTACAGGATAAGGTGAGCAAAAGTCCTATTGAATTGAAGAAATTGATCAAATTGATATTATTCAAACAGTTCGATTTTTCAATGTAAATTGATTCGATTCAGTTTTAATTTTTTAAAATTTAATTTTTTATTTTGGTTCCGATTTTTATATAAAAATTGAATAAATCAAAATTATTAATACATCAAACCATTTTAAATCAAAGTAATTTAAAATATATGTAATTTAATCCAACAAATCAAATCAAGTTAAAATTTTTATAAATTTGGTTTGATTTGATTTGTAAGTATATAAAGTTTGATTTATTCATTTTTTCAAACATTTTGATTCCATTCTTAAAATATAAAATTTAATTTATTTGATTTTGGTAAAAGATCAAATCTAATAAATTGAATATATATATATATATATATATAGGTGAAGTTACTACTTTTTAGTAGAGGAGAAATCTAACTTAAAATCTCCATTTTCTATATTCTAGAGTGTGTGAATAGGCTGTTTCTCATAAATTAATCTATCAAATCTGGGTTTATGTTTTAAAATTTAGTATTTTTATATAAATTTATTTTTTTAAAAAGTAAAATAAATAAGTAATTTTAGCGATAGAACATTTTTCTCTCAGATTGAATACAAACTTTTTCTAAATATTTAAAATTAATGTGTTTAGTTTATATATAAAAACAGTTTGAAGATATTAACTTAGATTTGCTATTATATTCCTAATGTAATTACATATTTATTTAATTAATCTATAAAATGGTATTACATAATGAAATTTATCATAATAATCAAATCCAATATATAATTTAAAAATTATTTAAAATTTTAAATAATTATAAATTTATCATAATGATCTATCCAATATGCAATATGATTATCATTCAAAAATGCTAAATAATTGTTCTCTTAAAATGTACTTAACAACTATAATATGTTGGTTATTCAAAATATATAGTCAATGATAATAAAAACTCAAGGAATTAAAAAATAATTTAATTACTTGACAAACTAATAAAAGACTATAATTTCTTATAATTCAAAAATCAATAAATAAAAATATATATAAAATTATATATTATATTAATTAAAATATATTTGTCTATATATATTCATAAAATTTTTAATCTGTAAGTTTTATATTTCTTGAAATGAAAAAAAATATATTTTTTCATTCTGATGCAAAAGTATAATGAGATAAATTTAAAATTTTAATTTTTTAAAACATAATACTATCGTATATATTAAATATTGACAATTGTTAAAGTTTTCTACGGGACAATTGTAAGTTGATTACTTTGGAATTTTTGTTAGCTATTCAAACGAAATGCACGTAGGGAATGTCTTCAGCATATGAATCACGGCAGGGATGAAAGGAATGAAAAATCAGAAAAACACGGTAGTTTTGGAAAGTTGGATTGGAATTGAATTTAAAATTAAATTATTAATTAATATAATTATTTTGAATAAAATTTTTAAAATACATTTTAGTCTTAATTATTATAAATATATTTTATTATTTAATATTTTTAATTTTTAAAATTATTTTAATAATATTTATATTATCAAATCAAATTAAATAAACTGTTTAATTAAAAAAATAGCTAACTGATGGATACAATTTTAAAGACATTGGATGAACACCATATTACTCGAATTTGAAAGTAATATGTAATCATTGCATTATAAAATTTTAATGAACAAATTGCACGTATGGTGAAAACTATAATATTGTTCACGTTATTACATTACGATGCTGTAATTAATTATTTACTGTTGAATTAAATAAAAATTAGTATTCACCATTGAATTAGATATAATTATATACCGTCAGATTCGATGAAAGTTATTATTCATCGTTAGATTAGATATAATTAGATATCGTCAAATTAGATAAAAATTATTATTCACTATTAGATTAGATCATGCAATTTGAGGACATTATAAAATACATCACTCTAAAATTCACCAAATTTTTAATATCCTTTTCGTTGTGCAAAAGGAAAGCAGTATAGTATTGGATTATGATCACTTATTTTCCAAGAACTATACATGACTTCCTCATACATAAAAACATTAACTAATATTCCATATGGGAAAAAAACTACAATATCCCCACAAATCCGACGTACAATGTAGACTGGTGAGGAAAAAAATGATACTTGCCTTAATCTAAGAATCCAGGAAAATAACCTTATTATGTAAATATAAACGTTAATGTGAAATTTTCTATAGTATCCAAAGAGTATCGATAATTTCCTCTTTATTGATGTGGACTTAAAAGCCCATGCTTATGCTCTTTACTTAGCACGAACAAGGGGTGAGTGAGGAACTGGGGAGTGAGGAGACATTATGTGGGGTGACATAACTCCCTCTTCAAATCTACTACGAGCTGAAAAACTGAGTCGAAGATTTGCATTCCATCTCTTACCATTCTTGGTTGGCATTGCTTGATGATCTTCTTTTCCCTTACCCACAAAAGCTTGTATCCTTTTAAGTGCAGCTTCCACTGTTTCGTCATCCATATTGGCGAAGCAAACCCTAAACCAACCAGGCTCCTTGCAATGGAAAGAAGATCCAGGCGAAACATTGAGCTTCACTTCGTTAATAATCACCCTCCACAGCGCCATTTCGCCTGCGGATGTTCGCTCTTCAAGCAGATGTTGTAAATCCATCCACACAAAAAGGCCAGCATTGCTGTTTAAACAACGGATCCCTGCTTTTTCAAGTTCCTTAGTGAACATAGTGTGCCTTTTCTTTAACCTTCTTGAGCTCTCCGCAAGAAAACTGTCCACAAACTCATTATCCGAAAGCATGGATGCCAGTAAATATTGTGTTTGTGAAGAGACTAGACCAAAGCTTGACATCTTGCGACCACAGCTCACGACTGTGTCATTATATGAATAAACGATGCCAACTCTGAAGCCAGGAAGACCCATGTCCTTAGACAAGCTATAAACAATGTGGATGAGGTCACGGTTACAATCCATGTGTTCAATAATCTCAGCAATGCTTATGAAGTTAGGGACGCTGAAGATTGTAGCTGCATATATTTCATCTACGACCAAATGAATGTTTCTTTCGTTGATGAAGGTTACTAGGTCTACCAACGTCTCCCTGTCCAAGACGGTGCCTAGTGGATTTGATGGGTTTGCTATGATTATGCCCTTGATGTTGGCGCCAGCTTCTTGGGCTTTTTCATATGCTGTTTCCAGTGCTTCCTTGGTTATCTGGAAATTGTTGGTGCTGTAGCAATCAACTGGAATAATCTTGACACCGGTTCGCCACGTCAGATCACGGTCGAATCTGCATGACAAGACATATCGACAAAAGTGTAAAATACGTTAAGAAAATAATATATGTTCACACTATATATGCTTTGGTCAGGCAATGACTGTATTATATAACCACAGAGAATGTTAGAAATTATAGGCAAATTTCGAAATTTGAGGATTATATTCGCGGTGGAGAAATTTTCAAAGTATGTATCCCTTATTTTAGATAGGTACAAGTTTGAATATTCAGATTATGAATTTGTCTTTGAAAGGTCTAGTTTTGATCGTTATTGCCCCCTGCCCCCCCAAAAAAAAAAAAAAAAAAAGTAAGTTTGGGTGTCTGCAAGTGCAATATATGTAAAAATCAAAACAAAAATGTGCTTGACCCATCAAACCCCAGTTTGAATTTGTTCCCGAACCACAGAACTGAAAATTCCAGAAATGGCAACCTAGTCAAATTGACCTCTCTCTCTCATGTTTTAAGTCGGTGATCAGGAAATGGGAGGTTGGTGGAGTATTTTGCAAGCATGATCACGTATCCTTTGGTTTGGTTTGGATATTTTTCAAAATTCAAAAGTCAAACCCATATTGGTCATAGTGGAATTGGACGCCTCTTCGATTTTCAACACTTAATAAAATTAGGAAATCATAGATTGTGTTCGGTTTAATGTCGTTCCATTAAATTAATGCATTCAGATCTCCGTATCTATATTTTCTACCCTTTAACCGACTAATCAAAAAAATATTAAATAAATAGTATACTAGATTTGAGATAGTTTAATATACTGACTATATCAAAGCTGAAATAGTTTAGATAAGGAGGAATTGTCCTTACGCTGGATAGTAAGGTGAGGGAACGAGGAAAGCATCACCAGGATCAGCCAAACAGAACATAACAAGCTCGCTTGCTCCTGTAGCTCCTCCACCCATTACTAGACGGTCAGGATCAAACGTTACTCTGTTGCCTCTAGCCCTCCCCATAAATTTTGCAATAGCCTGGAAAAAAAAAATGAAAGAAATGTATTGTATAATTTAGTGCACATTAATTTATTAACGATGCATGCGCATGGTAAGTTCCACGCAATAGTAGTACCTGTCTGAACTCTGGCAAACCGTGATAATCCTGAAAGTTGGCAATATCCTTGAACTTAGCAGCTCCTTCAGCGGTGCAAATGGAGGCTTCTGGATTTTGCTTAATCCAATCCCGAATCAGATCAAAGGAAAGCTGAAAACGAACAAGAACAACAAAGAAATTTAATATACATATTACATGAATCCTTTCATTATTAGACTAGGTTGTTCTTGTGCGCTGTATGGAATCCCTCATGTACACATCTAATGTAATTTGTTCCGCTCCATGTTTAACAGATACAGGATTCTAGACTCCAACAGTTCTTACATCACATGCAAAAGTAATTAAGTACTGGAAGCTCAATAATAATAATAAAAAAAAAAACTGGGCTTGAAATTCTACACCACCAACCTGATTTTCAGCAAGACCCATCTGGATGACTCCATCAGGGTTATCAGACTGGTGAAAAGGGTTACTATCGTAGGCCTTCCATCCATCGAAGTATGGGGAATTCTCCCCATGTCCCTCATTGGTTGCAATCTTAGACAATATTTGGCCGCTCACCATTTTTTTCGTGTCTAGTATTTGCTTAAAGACTAGCAGTGTTAATGCAATGAGAATAAGCAGTTAGTGAATTCTCTAGGTATGAAGTGAGGGGCAAGGGGGAAGGAAGTTAGGGTATTTATAGGCAGTGAGATATATATCATATACTTCAGGTAAAAAAAAAATAATAAAGTCAAGCAGAGACAAAGATCAGAAAAGAATGTTTCAAATATTGGAATTGGAAGTAAATATAACAGAAAAATTGTAGCATTTTTTTTTATAGCTGTACATCAGTCAAGCGTAACGGCTTGCGTGTTAATATTAAGAAGGATATCATGCACAGGCACATGTCGAAGAGGAAGGAAAAAAAGGATCCTCGTTTATTCTTTTCTCTTGGTTAGGTATATTGATGTATACTACTCTATAAAATTAATGTAACTATAAAGCAATTAAATTCCATGGAATAATTGGAAAATTCAATTAATAGTATACATTATTAATTAGTATTAGGAATTTTCCTAGGACGTGTGCGCACCAATAGGTCTTGTGTAATGCACACGGTTTGAAAAAAATTGATAATATAGATAGAGGTGTTTGATCTGACTTGGAGTTCTCTTTTTTAGCAGTAAGGGGTTCTTTAATTGTGTCGGTTCTTTTTGTAATTTTATGTGTATGTGTCAAGATTCAAAATGACCCACTTGTGCATAGTGTACAGACTCTTGGAATTCAATCCCCCTCAACACTTAAAACACGTCCTTTTCGTGGTGTTTCTTGCTACTGCTGATGAGCGCCGGGGTCCAGGTATCTTGCTTCTCCTGGCTTCCCACTTTCTGGGTTTCCTCTAACATGTTTTGGATTTATAAATATTAATTTCTCTCTTGTCATGGAAAAATACTTAATCCTCTCAGAATGGTATTTAGCTAGATATTATTAATTAATATAATTAAGATTTTTAGATACGTACGGATAGGCCAAATAAGGAAATGTCTTAATCAGTATACTTAGTCATTTTATACCGAATTCATCCTTTTTGTGGGTGGGTTTTCGTCTTCTGCGTCTTCTTATTTTGGATCAATGAAGAGTGTTAGCCACGGAAAACATGGTAAGTGTTTTTGTTGCCAAGCATGCATGCAAATGTTAGAGCTTACAAATTTTTTGGTTGATAGGAAATCGATTCATGCGGTGGGAAGTTGAGTAGAAAAATCCTTTATGGTAGAAATAAAATTTAGAAGAAATTCGTGGCATTAGTTTAAAAATTATTAAAAAATAAGCTACTCTTAAAAAAAGTTATTTCTTAGTGAATTTGAAAATTTTAACAGTATTAAATAATGACTTTTTTATGTAGCTTTAATAATTTTTAATTGTAAAAAGTAAATATTTGTAAAGTATTTATGACCAATTATTATAAATTCATGAAAGACTCTCGCTTCCACACAAGTGCATTTCACCATTAGGATTTATTTGCATGTGCTATAAATTTAAGAATTTTAGTTATAATAAAAAGTATTCGATGTATATTTTTATTAAAAATTTGATAGCTTAATTTTAAACAACAAAATATTCAGAGATTTAATAAATAAAATTTAAAAACTTATGAACCAAAGTAAAAATAATTTTTTTTTGTCAATCAACTAAGTTTTTGAATAATAAAACTTATAAAATTTCATCTTATTTATATGTTGAATCAATTTTTTGAAATGATGCTAATTAGTTAAAAATAAACTTATAAAAATTTTAAGATTTGAGGGAAAGTGGCCCTCATTTCTCACTGTGTCCGCCATCGTTGGTATGGTACTTGATCACTCATATCAACGTGTAGAATGTGAATTTGTTTTAACATTGTTTATCACGATTAAAAATCTTTTCCTTCGTCGCAAAAAACTCCATGTGCTTGGTTTTATTCATTTACTTTTTTTTTTTTTATCAATATCTATATTTATTCTTTTTTTTTTCCCTTCTTTTATCTCATGAATTAGAATTTTCACCTCTCCTTTGCTTGCCAATAAATGCAAAATTTTCATGTGTAAAAGGTTCTTAGTTTGGCATGTGTTTTACTGAACCCTTTTTAGGTACTTTTTTTTTTTTTTGTGAGTTTGTGGTCAGCGTCAATTTATCAAAATTTTTGTTTAAGATGCAAGTAACTTAGCTGATAACTATTAGTGTTTTCCGTTTCACAATAACAGTCATTTTAGAAAAAAAAAATAAATTGTGTTTTACATTATCTGTCATTTTAAAACTTCTATGCATAATTTATTTCATTTTTGTTAATTTTACTTTTATCACTAATCCTGAAGTTATTTGAAAGTATTTAATAATTTATTTAATCTATAGAGGGTATATGTATCCATCTTAATTAATATTGAAACTATTTAATAACTTTCTTACTATATGTGCATCCCTTTAAAATAACTATTATTGTGAAATGGAGGGAATACATAAAAATAGTGCTTTCTTTATATATAAATACATAGGGTCTATCTAAAAATGTGAAAAGTGGATCTCATATATTTATGAGATAAGAAATATTAATTTTTAAGTATTTTTAGAATATCTATAATTTGCCGATAACTTATGACTACAATATGGAAGTTTAATCAGTAATTTGGTTGGATAAATAATACTAATTCCTTATTTATATTTTAAATTTATTCTTTCTAATAGAAGAGACACTAAGAATCATTTACATAATACAGATACATGTTTTACATCTACTTGATCTTTTTACTTTTGTTACATATAATTAAACTAATTATATATATAATCCTCATCTCAAAATTAATTATTTATTTATCATATTTAATTATATAACAAATAATCAATTAAGAGTTAACTGTGTAATTTTGAGATATATATGTGTTTAAATAGAATAAAAAATTATATAAAAAGAAAAAGGCTCAAAAATAAATATAAAATTAAAAAATTATTTTTACTATAATTTAATTTAAGGTAATAATAATGATATTAAAAATTATAGACTGTACACTGCGAGAATTAACTCTCTATTTCTCTCTCTCTCTCTCTATATATATATATATACACACACTAGGGTTAAAAATTGTAAACAAAAGTAGTGAAGGGTGTCCCCTGAAACACGGCAATTAATTTGATTCAATTTGCAGGTCAAATACTATATAGAAGAAGCCTTTTTTTTTTTTCTTTTCTTTTCAAAAAAAAAAAGAGGAAAATATTTTTTCTTTTCCTTTGTGTATTAACAATTACGTAGGAAAGCTATTTCACATTTGCAGAGTCCTGCGTTTGAACAAAATTTGATTAAGTTTAGTTGCAGCTGCTCTCATAGAAAGCAGAAGGTCAAAAGTATAGATGTGATGGAGACTTTTGAAATACTTGATCGTCTAATATGTGTAAAATAATTGTTATTATAAAATCACGAATCATTTAATATACTATAACATATGGTTCCATTTCAACCTTTTTTTTTTTTAATTGGGAAATAGTTGAAAAATTTTTTTGTTTCACTTTTGGTTTGAAGGCAACATATCCTTTTTTAAAAAAAAAAATTGAAGAAGCGTATTGGATCAATTTTGGATTAAATCGTGTCTTATTTCAGTGGACTCCAATTAAATTAGTATTCATAATTTTAACTTTATTAAAATAAAAAATATCAATTTAATTTTAAATAAAATTAAAAATATTTTTACAATATACGTATGATCATTTGGGTCAATCATGTAGATTGAGTGAAGATGAAATCAATTTGAAATGATTCACAAACCATATTTGATATGAATGTTTTAAAATCATTTCAAGTTAAAATCACTTTTTTAAATAATTTTGAGTTAGATTTTAAATTATATCATAATCTACTATCTTTTTTTATAGTTTTACGAAATTATTGAGAAATTTTAAGTGATCTATGTTCACACTATAAATCTTTAAATTTTTTTATGATTGATGAAGTTAAACCATTTTCACTATTGTTAACTGGAAAAAAATATTGTATGAAATAGATGACTTTTGAAAAGATATGACATATATTTTCTTTTTGATCTTATCCATTAATGAAAGTCAAAAAAATTTATATAAAAAAAAAAAAAAAGGGTCAAAGATCTTAGATCAGACGGTCCAAGGTACATGCTATATTTTATTAACCAAATAATAAAGTGATCCAAATTTTTTTCCAACCACAACCAGATCAATGGGCTTGGCCACAGAATAAGGATGGTATGTAGACTGACTTCTCCAGATGTTTTACCATTTTAATTAATAAATTTTTTTTTTCTCAGTATTGGTCTAATTGTCTAAGTCTACATATATATGTACACATACCTGTAGTTAAGTAGTTTCAGTATGTACTTTCAGCTGAAATATACTCAATAGACTACACAGCGATTCTTCATCGGGAGGACACCCCCTTCGAGTCAAGGACAAATGAGGTTGACTCTAAAGATAATAATGGCAGTTCTATTAGACCATTGGTAATTTTTTTTATTTGCTTAGAATCCGAATGCCACCTTGCTTATATACAGTACTAGAGTTATGGGTCTTTAGTTTTCTGTGGAATTACTACATGGACAAGTCTTTAGGAATATTGAGGAAAGAAAGTTTGATCCAGGAACAATGAGTTTTAATTGAATGGTATAAGAGTCGTTATGAAATTTCGGGAATATGAGGTTGCCGTATTGTTGGTTAGATTTCAATTAATAAAAAAAAAATATTTATATACATATATGAATTTTAATAAAAAATCATAATATATTTTGATTATTTATATATTCATTGGTTATTATGTAATGAAAAATTAATAATGAATTTTAATAAAAAATTATAATATATTTTTATTATTTATATATTCATTGGTTATTATGTAATGAAAAATTAATAAATGTGAACTTTAATTATTTAATGATTATATTATATATGCGGAATTGTAATTATTATAAATTTTAGTGTAAATAAATTATCACTAATATATAATACTTCATAATATAATATTATCACAATTCCAAAACGTAATTATATAATAAATACATAAAGTTATAATTATTATTAAATTTTGATTTAAATATATTGTAACTTGTTATAACCAATTAATTTATATTATATAAATTAGAGTTGTGTTAAACATGAAAATACGAATTTTTTATTTTGATGAATTCTAATATTTAAAATTTATTATTTCAATATCTATAAGCACTATATATAATAATGTTAATTTTTCTTCTATTTTTTATTTATGAATTTTTACAAAAGAAACTATATTGACACATCAATTAATTTTTTTCAAAGACATACTATGAAAAAGAATAACTAATACCATTTTATTCAAAATCTACATTAAAATAAAATTATTTAAAACATTAATAGATAATATTAAACTTATTTTAATCAATTTTATTTATATTTTAGATATGATTTATATTTATTACTATTTTCTCATATATAAAATTAATGAAAATTTAAAAATAACTTTGAGTATTAAATAATATCATATATATTTATCTCTCTCTCTCTCTCTCTCTCTCTCTCTATATATATATATATATATATATATATGAGAAAAAGAGAATGCGTGAGCGAGGAAAATTTTAAAAGCAATTTGGTAGTCAATCATTGAATTTTTTTTTTTTGTTTTTTTTAGTATTATTGACTATCAAATTTTGTTTGTGAACTACGCTAATGAATAAAGACTATCGGGAAGTCTTTTTTTTCCCCTTTTTATAGAAAAAAAAGTAGGGAAGTTTGATATATATTAATTAGATTGTTTAATAATATAATTAAGAAAATATGTGAACTTTATCGGTGGCTGTTGACTTTTTTTTTGGGAGAAATATGAATATGAACGTAAATATTCTTTTTGGACCCGCATGTTTTTGGTTTGACTGTCAACCAATTTTTTACACATCTGCCAAGTCTGTCCTTTCAAAACTCTCTATCTCCTGCAAATCAGACACGTTTCTCCTTCAAACTTTATCAATATCATCTGCCCTATGGCAGATAAAGGAGGAAAAACAAAAATACATATAAGTCAACAAACGTGAAAATTTCATAAATTATTCACGCTTTAGACTGTTATAATTTAATATATCATTAAAATATATTTAAAAATATTAATAAAATAAATATTTATATAAAATATATAATTCATTAAATAATATTTATTTTTAAATCAATAATATCTAAAAATTATTTTTAATTTTATAATAATCTATTTTATAAATTTTTTCAATGATTTTTTTTATTTTTATTTATAATTTTTTAACTAAATAATTTTAAATAAAATTTTTAATCATTTACACGTCAAATAATTGATTTGAAAACTATCAAAATTTTTATTTAAAATAAATAAATAATAATCACTCGTCTACAATTGATTATGACATATATATATATATATATATATATATATATATATATATATATATATATATATATATATAATGATTTCTCTAAATAATTTATTGAGATGATTCTTGGTATTATCATGATACCATGCTACTTTGAATTATTGTTATTATTTTATATTTTTATTATTTATTTAATTAGCAAATTATTGTTAATAATTTATGTTTATTCTACATCTTATTTTTATCATTTCAATAAATTATTTATATATTTTTTACTTTTTATTTATCAAAATTTTATTAAATATCTAATAATTTATTTTAAATAGTCTCGTATAAATGAAAGAATTCTGATTTTTTATTTCATATAATTGTTCTACTAAGCCATTTATTTTATAGTTTAATGATTTTGCTCTTCTAATTTGAGTATTGAGTACAAACTATACACCTTTATTTTTAGAATATATATATATATATATATATATATATATATATATATATATATATATATATATATATATATATATATATATATATATGTATGTTTTTTTGTGTGTTAATAAAAATATCTATGTTTTTTTATATATATAAAAAAATATTTT
>CATIWR010128117.1:0-12085 GCA_949677035.1 Omphalea diandra | reverse complement strand
ATGGGATTTGATATGTTGAGCACGTATATTAGATTTTGAATACTAACAATTGTACTCACAAGATAAGAAGATAGTATTATAATAAACTTAATGTGTATATTAAAAAAAAAACACCTACAGCAGAGTTTGATCCTTTTTTTTTAAAAAAATAATTTTTAAAGGTATAGAATTATAAATTTGCACTTTTTTTAAAAAAAAACATAAACCTCATCATCCCAGAGGTAGTATAAAAGTTCAAAATAATGTACCATTATTAAATTTTAAAATATAAACATAATATACAAAATAAAAATTTACCAAAAATAAAAATATCATCTCATGAATTTTTTTTTATTTTTTTCTCTCTTTTCTTCTTTTTCTTTCTCCTTTATGGCTCTCTTCCCGACTATAAAATAAGTTAAAAATAATAGATTTTTTTTATTCTGAAAAAAAAAAAAAAGAAAGTTATCGAGATAGAGATAATAACATATAAAGAATTAGTGACAAAAGTTAAAGTTAGGGGATCAAATCTATTAATTAACACTATTTTTTATGACATAAAATTTCACATATGTTAATATTTTTTAGAATGCCGAGGACTATTAAAAAAATTAAATCCAAAACTATAAAACTCTATATACATTTAATTTTTTTTTTTAAAAAAAGAAGTATTTTAGAAAATATGGGGGGCCAAGACTACCCCTTGCCTTCGCTCCTCTAGAGAACATATATATCCTCCCACAAAACTCTCATATTTCATCCCAACTTTTTTATATTTCAAATTTCAAATTTTGATTTTAGTTATCGCCGAAAATTCAAATCCCAGCATTTCCCATATGTATTTTTTTAATATTAAGAGAAATTTTAAAAATTATATGTATTAATGAGATTATAGTCCTGATATTTATTATGTTGACACCCCCCCCCCCCCCAAAGAAAAAAAAGAAAAAGAAACCAAGTTTAGGAGAATAATTGCAGAAAAAAGTAGGTATTGATGGTCGGTTTCCTCTCTTGTTTTTTTTTTTTTTTTAGTTTCCTCTTGCATGCAATTAATGAATCAAACTGTCACTTGAACACGTTACCTTGTAAGACAAGGCAGGCACATGAGTTCATGCCACTGGTTAGCCATCTTCATCCCCACCTTTCTGAGCAATAACTCACCCCACGAGCTCCACTTACATCATTTAACACATAAATACATCAACAAAAAATATAAAAAAAATCTAGCCCGCTCTAAATTGTGAATAACATCTATCTTGAATTAATGCGCATGTACTGTACACAGTACATAAACATACAACATGGGTTTATTACACATCTGTCAAAAGTAATGATGATCTTCCTTCACATGGCTTTAGGGTTTAAATGTCCTCGTGAACTCCTGGACGTTTCTGTGAGTCATGCACTACTATGGGGACCGTTTTGCTCATTTTGACATGCTTTTAGCTTCTGAATGTTCGCCCAAAACCATCTCTATATATAACTAATATCTGTTCTTATGTGATGGATGGAAATCGACCCTTTAATGGACATATATGTCATTGCCATTTGTTAGCTCTGTCATGTGTGGCTATCAATTAACCTATAGTACTGGGATTACTATTTGGCTCCGTTTTAATGTGTTTCCCTCCGTGTTAATTCGCTTACATGAATAATCACTCTCTTTTATAAAAATCACCTATTTTAAGGGTTAAAAAGAGGTACATATATTCATCCTTACTTTATAGTACAATTTAATATGTAGCCGGAATTATTCAAACTATAAAGTTTATAACCCTTTGATTTGATAGGCATTATTAATTTAACTTATCAAATTTATCAAGGTTAATTAAGAGCCCAAAAAATGCATTATGCATATCAATATGATAATGCGTTTAACTCTTAAGTGGTCAAAAAAATTTGTTTATTTCTTAAATTTTTGGTATCAAAATAAAAATATTTTTGAATGCACAAAGTTAATATGGAGGATGTACCCTTTAAATTACTTCAGAGAATTTATGTGGAGAAATTATATTATTTGACTAAACATAGGTAAAAAAATGCAATATTATGTGTTTAACTCATTATAGAGCTACATTAATAAAACAATCTCTGAAACTAATATCCAACTCAAAAGATAGTACAAAATCACATACCAAAATATATCTTCCAACTAAATGAATATTAAGATAAGAGTAAAATATAGCAATTACAATCTACAACATAAAAATCACATAAATCTCTTTAATACAAATTATTTTTCTCCACACTAAGAAACTCTCAAAATTATTAGGTAAAAGTCCATATTCCTATAATTAAATCCGTTTATATAGAAAATTTATAATTATTTAACAAATCAACACTAAATAGACAATTTCTACAAATTAAAAATCTTAAACCAAATAGAAGCTTAAGACAATCTTAACAGAGATTTAATAGTAGCTTGTGTGTGACTAACATGAACTAACATTAAAATATCATTACCATAAATGCTAAATAAAAATATATAATTATATCTATAATGTATTCTGCTCAATCACACATATTGAGCTTCTACTAAAGAAATCTTAACACATTCCAAAAGAAAATCTTAACAATACATTTGTATGAGTTATCTATAAGAGCTCGTCTTATAAGATGATTTGCACCACAGATATGAATCGTGATCTTTTTTGGAAATAATGTATGCATGGTGTAACTTGCAAGCGTGCTGGAATTCCCACTTGAGAATGGCTAATTAATAAATGTAGCTTGGTTCAGACATAGACATTTGGATACTATGGCATATTTGAATGTATATATGGACGCAACTTCCTAATTTCTATCTATGTTCAGCTTTAATAATGATTAAGCTTGATAATGAAAAAAAGTTAAAAAATAGTTAAAGGATTTGAAGTAGAAAGCAAATTCATTAAAGTACAATTGACAAATAAAATATTAGTCTGATCAATACACCATTTTAGTTAGAATCCAGGAAACATTAATGTGATGACATCCAACTTATGATGGTATAAATATAACAATTTTAATTATATTGGGCTAAATTGCTAATAAAGTAATTAATGCCTCAACCACATACCACATGGATTTGGATCATCATAACTAAATAAATGAGATTACATCACATAATGTGATTGATCTATTAATTGAATCTGTTTTACTAGCATCATCAGCTATAGGATCCTTCTCTAAAGTGTTGAGATATCACATGATTTTCAAATTGGTTGTGAGATTGAATCCACAACAAGTTTAGAAAACAGACATGGGATAACAATCAATATGTCTCCTTTTGGACCCATTACAATAATCCGATTGAAACGTGCACGTTCTTTACATACTAAAAAAACGAAACAACTACTCTCATCCAAAAAAAAATTTCCCAAACTCCATAGTGGTCGTATAATAACAACAATTTCTCCTCATGACTTAAAAGGTACGCATTGGACTAGTTGGCGAAATATTGCCCACAATCTTATTAAAAAAATTTTCTTCTTTTTTTTCTTTTAAAAAAAATTCAATTCAGTTATTGAAACCCCAAATAAGGAAGATGGTTTCGTTGAAAAATAAAAAATATACGTCTTAAAACAGAATTTCATAAAAATCGCAAGAAAAATAAAAATCTTTTCGGGACTATATATATATATTTAGGTTTTTGTGCCCTCCAAAATCCACGGCAACTTGATATAAGATCCAATTAAAATCGATTGCCTCTTCCAAGTGAATCCAATTTTGCCAGCAAAACATTTTATAGTACCGTTGTCCAAAATTTAATTATCTGCTGATGAGAGTAAAAACAAGTCCATATGATCCCATCATGGGTTAAATCCAATGGTCAAAAAAACTTTTCCAAACTTGATTATTAGTGGTCACCACCAGCGAGATTTGATCACATCATCCACGATAACTTGCAGCTCAGCTCGCACCTGGAACCCAGTTGGACAACACTATCACCAGATTCATCACCACACACACATGTGAACTCAATCCTTTGTATTTTCTCTTCATGAGGTCTTCCTTTTTTTTCCTTTTTTCTCTGCAATTTTTGCTACGGCATGAATGATATAGTACTTGTCTTAAAAGCACGAAATTGACAGTTTTTACTCGCCTAAAAACATTTAAAAAATAATTCAAATTTTTTATAACTTAAAAATAAATTCAAAATGATTTAAAAATTTTTAAGTTAAATTTGATTTAACTCTAATTGTGAGATCAATACGAATGATTAGATGTAAATTATTAAAATTATATAAATTTTATTTAAAAGTAAAATAAATATTTTACATTTTAAAAAATAAAAATTATAATTGATCTAATCCAACTCAAAGTCTAAAAAATAATATAAATTATTTTCTATGATGTAATATGATAATTTGGCCTAAACTCACTCGAAGAAAATATAATCCAAAATCAAACAGATTAAAAAAATATAATTCAAAAATTAAACAAACTCAAAAATAACTGAATCCGAACTCATTTGAACTTACATATTTACCATTCTAAAAAACAGTGTGAATTGTGTGCATATATATGTATGGAATACATATTTTTTTTTTCGGTATTTTACACATGCTTACGATTACAATTTTTTACGAAATCCTTTTAACATGATGATACTCGAGAAAATAAATTCTACTTATCCACTTGTAAAATAAGTATTGCAAGAAAAATTATATATGTAAAATATTGTTTTGAATTTTGTAGAAGAGAGAAGTAGCTTTTATTTTACGAGGTAAAATGTCTATCTTATATGTTATATGGCTTTAATTTAATTATCAATTAAGAATAATGTTATGCATTTCATAATTTCCAGTTTTTATATAAATTGATGTATGTCATAGTGTTGTTGATAATAAAAACACTTCATACTATATATATATATATATATATATATATATATATATATATATGGTTTTTTGAAATTCAACAATTTGAGTCTACAATGGTTATTTTATTAAATAATAAATTAAATAAAAATTAAAAATTCAACAATAAATCCACCCTACACTAGTTAAGGATTTTGATTAAAAAAATTGCGTGATTGCTTTGAGTAGTACGTCAATTTTCTTTTTCGAAGTCGATAAATTAATTTTTCTTTATAAGTTTGTCTGTTTGTTCCATTTTTCAAAATCAAATAGATTTTTTTTTTTTAATTATTTGTTATAAGGTCAAAAGAAAGTTCTTATATGTAGAGCTATGGGCTTTGTTAGATGGTAGACTTTTTAAATTATGGTCTTTATATAATGGATTTTTGAAAAAAATTTATTTACAATCATCATTTTTCTCTTTATACTCTATTTCTTTTTACAATACTTTTTGTTTAAAATTTTCTTTTTACAACCACCTCTTTTCTTTTTCTATCCATTCAATTTAAACTTTTTTTCTCAATTATAAAATTTTTTTACTTCTTGTCAATTGTATTACCTTTTTTTCACCTTAAGACCTTCATCTTTCACTGTCATCATAAATCTCAAATATTTTATATCAAAACAAGACATTGATCTAAGATAAAACCTTAGTATTAGATAACTTTAACCTTTAACTTTGAGTAAAGTTAAGATAACTCTACAATCATTTAAAATCTAAAATAAATTGAAATTTTATGAAACAAAGTAATTAAGCAAAAAAAAAAAAAGTAAAATGGGAACTATATTAAAAGTGCACGTGTGTGTGTGTGTATATATATATATATATAACCGAAAAATACTTATTCTCATTACTATAATACAAATTTCAAAGTTGAAAGTTTAACCATATAGGCCATAAAACAATCGTATCCAAGAGGTTGTTGATGAACAACAATAAATTTCTCACTATGATGAATACCTATTTTTTGTGATCCTATTCAATGGTAAATACATAATAAGATTCTAAAATGATTAAAAGAAAAACAAATTAGGGTGACAAATAGTAACTTGCAAAAAGAAAATATGAATTTTAATATAAAAAGGTTATACATAAGTAATAAAGATAAAAAAGATAATTTTTTAGTAAACAGTTTATTATAATTGGTTTTAAACTAATAATTTATCAATTGGGCTTTTAATAATTTCAAACAAAAAGATGGGTTTTTTTTATTGAAGTTTGAGTTTAAAACAAATCAAAACTCAGTTTTATCATAAAATCAATTTTAATTGAGAGAGAGGGTTACTTGTTAAAATATATTGAAAAATTTTACGAATCCCTCTGAAATAATTGAACATATAGCAATATTAATTAAAAGAAATACAAATTGTAACCAATAAAATACTGTCACATTACATTAAGTGATGTATACAAAAAATGAGCATTGTTATTAAGCTGAATTGTGTTTTCTTTTTCATATCTAATAACTATTAGTATGATATATTCTTTTAAAAAAATAAATAATTAATACTAAAAATAATGCAAAGAATTGGAAATAACGGTAAAAGAGAATGATAGGTGGGGTGTGACCTTTCCCGAAGTAGATAATTTTAATGACAATATAAATAGGTAAAAGTTTCAAAATATTTTTTTATATATATAAATAAAATAGTTGACACTTGACATTAGGAGGATAAACACCGTGGATTGAAGGTGACGCGGCTGATAAAATCTGGACACGTGTAATGAAGTAACTGTGGCGATTCGGGGATTTGGAGGACAGATTATATGGTTGAAGTGAAAGTTAGTGACTGGCGCGAGCGTGCGAGAGAGCTGTCAGACACTTGCGTAGTCGTTCAAAGCCAAAGCACTCCTGGACCCCAACATATCGTAAAACGACAAAAGATTGAGCGTGTGACGTGTCAGGGAAAATAAAAAATTCCCAAAAATAAAGATTAAAATTTTTTTCCAATTTATGTATAAAAAAAAACTTTTCCAATTTCAATTATTAATTGAATGGCTCGGCTCACATGGCCCTGTGCTATAACTATAACTATCACATATTTGAGATTTCTCCTCATTTTAATATTTATAAATAGAGTCTATAACTCTCCATTTCCTCACTGCAACACTTTTCGACCTTCAAAAGTCCCTCTTTTTTTTATTTTATAATTTTCTTTAAAATTCAAGACTCTTATTGCTTGGCATTGCCACCTGATATTTCATCTTTCACTTGGTATATAGTGAGAGGCACGCACACGACAATAATGGAGATAAATGGGTGCTGCAAAGATTTTGCAAAGGTGAAGTGGAGGAGTAGACGGAGGAGGGCGGTTCGGGGGTCGGTCCGAATGAAGGTGAAGAAGTTGCAACGATTAATTCCGGGAGGAGAAGGGTTGCAGCCTGATCGGCTTTTGTTGAGGACGGCAGATTATATATTGCATTTGAGGTTGCAAGTTAATGTGTTGCAAGCTCTTTCCAAGATTTATACACCGTGAAGTGTATCTAGCAGTGTATGTTTATTTCTTCTTTTTTGGCATATTTATTCATATAAGTATGCTTCTGTATTACGATCAAAATGCATGTTCCTTTCTTAGCTTGTCTCGTCATATAATATAATGCCATTGGCTATTTTAAATTTTCTGCTAGCTAGCTTGCTAGTTTTATTATTATTAATCCGAGTGTCTATATCATATGTGCTTAAATGTTACAACGTTTGAAGCATTCAGAGTTGAGGGATAATCAATCTTAATCCTTGATCGTAAAAGATTTTAGTTAGATGTATGTACGTATGCAGCTTTCTCTCTTCACCCTCTGCTGGACTTGTTGTTCTTGGCATATATATTATTAGGGTTCCCAGTTGGATTCTTGCCTTCAGAGTTCCACCATTATTATTGAGCAGTTCCTAAAACAACTAATATTTTACATCATGATTTCTTCTGAGATAGATTTTACATTAATTCTTGTCCCTTCAAACCTCTCTCTCTCCAAGAGTTTTTGTTTTACTGCTTCAATTACTCTCAAATGAGAGATTTTATCTGGAACAGCATTCAGACATTTTCTATCAGCAGGATAGAAAAGAAATCATGGGAAAATTTCCGACGAGCATTTAATTAGTTTTATGAGATAAAATTCACTTAATTATTATAATTTGCATTGCATACAATAAGCCTGCATCCTGCCCATCAGTACTAGCGGGCATTTTAATTTTCTGTTTTCCAGTAGTTTTGCTCATCAACAGCTTCATATCAATGAAAAATCCCATGGACATGGCATTCAGTCAATATAAAACGGGAAATTATTTCACAGTTACTAGAAAAAAATTAATGAAGACTTGGTATAATAAATTTATATATGTGTCTAACTCATTGAACAAACTCATGAGGTGCAAATCCAAACCCTTCAAATTCTTTAAAAAAAGGAAGTAAACTTGGAAAGGTACCTGTTGACTAGACAATTAAGTAAAGAGTATTATTAGAAAGCTAGTAATAAGTGATTCTCCAAAAGAAAAAGTACTACTGATACATTTATATACGGGAGGAGGAGAAGGAGTAAGAAATCATTCTCAAGTGCTCTCATTGATATCAAGGTCGGCAGGACTGTCGGTAGGAGCAATTTATTGGAACTGTTTTTATTTTACTTCCGATCGGCAACTTCTAATTAATGGACCCACTTCATCATACTGTGAGGACCTCAGGAAACCATGGTTTTAAGGGCTCTCTCCTTTTATATATTAAATAATTAAATCCCCAATAGCTGCCAGTTTGAGTTGGATTATTTTCTTAAAGTATAAGTCAAGCTTGAAGGTATGCCAAAAAAAAAAAAATTTGATTTCAATTGATATATACAAATTTAATTCTAAGAGTGAGTTCAAGTGATAAAAAAAAATATCCTTTTTCGTTTCTAAAATTAATATAAATAAACATATCTTAATCATTCAAAGAAAACTAATATGTTACATAACTGTTCGATCAGAATAACCCTAAATGTTAGAAAGAAAAAAAATTCAAAACTTTAATATAAAGAAAAAGTGAAAATTTTTATATATACTAATTTAAAATTCATTTTATTTACAAATGAATTTCTTATAAAATTTATTTGCAAATGAATTCATAAAATAATCATTTCAAGTGAAATAAATTTTGTGTTTGGTTTAAATGTAAATTTTAATTAAAATTTTATTTTATAAAAATATTTTTGTGTTATTTTAAAAAATTTTACAAATGTAAAAAAACACAAAAAAAGAAAAGGAAAAAAGAGAAAAGAAAATGAGAGAAACAATGGAAAAAAGAGAGAGAAAAGCAAAAAATATATATTTTAATTAAGAGTATTTTTGTCATAATAAATTTTTTTTATAATTTTAAAATTTATTTATAAATTCTACCAAATTTAATAAATTTTAATTTAATTATAATCAAAATCAATTTCAAATAATTTAAATAAAATAAAATTTTATTTATACTAAACACACACTATATGAATTTATAAATAAATTCTTCAGTGTATAATGAATAACTTGTTCTCTCTCCTTCCCAAGTCAAATCAGCTCCCATCAAAGCATCGTCAAATTTAGCCAGACCAAACATTAAAACTCCAAATAACAAGTGTCCAAACAACATTAAATCAAGCCACCTGTGTCAAGGACATATAATGCCAATAGGTCAAATACAAGCCCAATGAAGGGAAACTTCCTAGGCCACAATTCCATGGCCTGCACCAGTTAAGACATGATTGATTTGCAACTTTCATACCCTAATGTGAAATCCATGGCCTACCCATCTTCTCAACCTATATTGCCTGCCAGCCTTACAATTCCTATATTTTTGCAGCTGCAGGTGTATATCACCAGCAATGACTTGCATTTCAAGCAAGTACCAAGGTCTCTCTCTTTTTTTTTTTTTTAAAAAAAAAAATCAAATCCATTAATCGTTCCTTATTCATGTCTAGTTGATAATCTTGTGGTGCTAGGGCAAGCTCAAATTAAGAGCACATTGCCACCCACAAATGCCAGATTATACTTTGAATCTAGTATTTATGGACCTAATAGATAATATTGTGGCTGTAAGGTCCATATAAAATTGTGAACTGGACTTAATAATTGGAGCCTGCAAGCAGAACCATCAAGCACATATACCTAAAAAGTTCCTAGTTTTGTTGTCTTTACATTTCTGGTAGCACTAACGCCAAATTTTGGACTTTAGGCATGTTGTAAGTGGGCAAGAAATTCCGATTAGACAATAAGGATCCATTTATTTACAGGAGTATAAGCAATCATAAATCCAATGAAAGCAAAATTTGGGCACGTAACACGATCTAGCTAGATGTAGAAACATATCCAACATGGATGCATCTTGGACATGCAATCACATGGCTTCAATCCTTTAATTATATTTTGGAGAAATTATTTTTGACTATTGGAAAATGTAAGAGGGATTTTGAGTTAAACTTATGATTTAATGCATTATGAGTAGATTGATTTTTGGTTACCTGCTCGTTGTCCTCATGCTGCTGAATCACCATTGTCCATTCTCAACATTGGGCCCTGGCTTTTGGGCATTGTCCACTCACTGACACCGAAACAGAAGACACCATTAACTCTGCTTTGTAAAGGACTGCAGCCCAATAAATTCTTCTGCAGATGGCCCATTATCGGTGTTTTGAGTATTGGACTTGAATGCCCTTGGTTTGTTTAATAAGAAGGGAAGATTCCATTTTTGTGCATTTGTTAGAAAAATAATGAATCATCAAACCCTAATGGAAACGGGTTAAGATTGCCTGTGGATAACTGTAAATTAATAAAATATAGTTAAACCTAAAATATAATAAAGATATGTATTATACATTTAAAAATAAGAAAACAATAAATTTATTGTGTGTTACTGCAATATTAACTTAAACATTTAAAACAATATTTACACTAAGCGTAAGCATGTATTTTCCCAATAAAAAAAATCAAATCATAAATATCTACGTTGATGTAGATTTAAATAACGAATATAAAAAATGAAAATATTAAACCATTCATTAACAATATATCTGAGTAGTGTAGAATTTTGCTTTTTTATATATTAAAAGGGCATAAAGAAAAATATGTTCTGTCATAATCACTTTTTTTTTAGTCAGGATTATATCATAATGTCAAATTTATTATTATAAATTTCCATTTTTAATATTAAATTAGTTATATTTTTACATTTCATTAGCTCAAATCTTTCGTTTTGGCTTTCTAACTTGCTCAATATCAGTACAACTAAGGGTGCAATTACTAGCTCAGATTTTAGAAAGGCACAATTAATAATTTATTTGTTAAATAAAATATTTAAATTTATATAATTTTATTTAATAATATTTTAAAAAAGAAAATTTTAAAATATATAGTAATATATCTTTATTATTATTATTATTATTATTATTATTATTATTATTATTATTACGACACTATATATGAAAATCATATATTAATACCTATTCTAAACTATTTAGATATCAAAATATAATACAAAATATAAATTAGAAAATATCAATTATGAAATTTTAATACGATACTCCTCTTAATCTTAAGAAATTAAATTAATTAGAATAAATAATTTTAAATATACATAAATTAAGAGTAATTTTTAATTTTTTTGCTTAAAAAGTTCATATAAATTATATATTTTTAATTTGTGTATATTTATTAATAAGATATTATTTGATTTCATAATATTTATAAAAGAATTATAAATTTAGAGAAAATAAAAAATGATTATATATATATATATATTGCATAGAAATGAAAATGCTAAAAATTTATAGAGAAGCAAAGCATTCAATGAAATTATGCTTAGAAAATTTAAATACATTTACTCTATTAAGATTCAAATAATATTAGTTATCTTTTCAATTTATTAAAATTTCACTTAGTTTCACAGAATCAAAGAAAAATAATATAAAAAATTTAGAATTTTCTAAAAATTAAATAAAATAACAGGCAGTATTTTTTTAATAATATTTGACTCTAAGAAATTCAACTACGTAAGATTTTGGTATTTAAAAATAGATTTAAACAGGTATAATTTTGAAAAAAAAAAAAAATACGCGACAAAGTTTGGGTTTAGTGTTTAGGTACCCGAATCTGTTTATATAAACAATTAACTAAATATTAAAATAAATACTTATATAGCGTTGTTAATTATATTTTGTAGTAGTATGTTATAATATATATATATATATATATATATATATATATATATATATATATATATATATATATATATATAAAATTAGAAAATATTATTATATAAAT